>JAODLC010000113.1:31193714-31210487 GCA_026781145.1 Hippopotamyrus pictus
CCAACTAATCGATTATTAAATTAGTTGGCAACTATTTTAATAATCGATTTTAATCGATTAAATCGATTAGTTGTTGCTGCCCTAGTGTGTAATTGCATAAAATGAATTTTTTAATTTTATCTTCATACATACATATATAATATTAAATAAATAAATAAATAAATAAATATATAATATTAAATATATATAATTAGGCTGTTGACTTACCATGGTGTTAAGGGTATAGTGCAAATCCATATCATGCAAGACAATCACACCAGTAATAACTCTGACACCAGTATACCGCCCTCCAATACGACAGGGTCTCCCCTGTCTGTGTTTTCGTCACGTTTAAGCAGACATTGAAGTGACACTCTCTGACAACGTGGTGGCCTCCACGTCTCTGCTCAACAGGTTCTGGAGCTCCTAAAGGTAGCCTGGAGCCGGAGGCTGATCTTCACAGTGGGCACCTCCAGCACCACTGGTGAACCCGACACGGTGGTGTGGAATGAGATCCACCACAAGACGGAGATGATGTCCAATGTCTCGGGCCATGGCTACCCCGACCCCAACTACCTGGACAATGTGCTGTCGGAACTGGCATCCCAGGGGGTGACCGAGGACTGCCTGAACCAAGAAGGGCTGGAACAGGGCTCATGAGGCTGTGCACGAGCCCCCACCTGTGAACACTAAGCGGGCTGTGGCAGGGGGGCGCCAAACCCCCCCCATGCGTGAGACACTAACGCTTTAGTATGAGAGGGGGAAAAATGCCGTTCACCCTTCAAAGCTTGTTTCTTTTTGATTATTATAATAGGAGTAAAAGGTTTGGGGATTGCCTTGTTAAATTCACATTTATTTTTCGATTTCTAGAAACTCTTACTTAACATTTATTTTCTTAGTGGAAAATCAATGTCATTCTTCCCCCTTCCACATCTCTCTAAAGCCTCTTGTATATACTTGGTTTTTCTTTTCTTTTTTTTTTTGTCTTGTTCTTTGCTTCATCCATGTTCACTTTTTAGGTTCAATACCACCCCTGTTATGGTTTCACAGTTCAGACTCTGTTTCTTAAAATTTCACAGAAAATTACATGATCCAAAGAAACGTATCTCTGGTGGCATTTTCTAGTTATATGTGTAAATGTTGTAATTTCAGCCTGACTTTAATAAATGCATGATTTCACGCAGCTCTCGTGGTCGTGGGCAGCACACTGCGCGTCCTCGATAAATACGCGCCCTTAATGCAACTAGGCAACGATAAGCAGACCTGATCAAGCCTGCGCTATGTTTTTCATTTATATGGTTTCTATGGGTTTTTTCTTCTCCCTTAAAATTAAATTAAGCAGCATGGTAATTGCTCTTAGAAAATACAATTGTATTACAAATTTCTGTTTTTTTCAGTTTAAGGAAATGGAGCTGAGCTATTGTATTATTCCATTAGTATGATTTTGGTTTTTAGTTTGTCATGATGAGGAAATATACTGTACAGCATTAAAGTCTTTGAATGTGTGACCTATTTTCTATCTTTCTATAATCGTTCATCAGTACATGGTCATGGTCTTTGTTTTTTGTCCCCCCTCATATCACATTTTTAATTTATGTCTTAATCACACGATAAATTAGGGAGCTTTCTGCCAGCGGCTTGCCAGGCGCTCTGAGTGGGAGGGACACCGCCGGCTTTTGGAGCTGCTGCGTGGCAGTGAGTGGGTCCGGCACGGGATGCTGTACCCTCTGCCCACCTCGCGCTTACGCTATATCCTGTAGGCCTAACTTTTCAATGAATGCTGGTATTTTTACATCTGTGCTTTGTAGATGTGACAAAATAGGTCAATGATTTTATTAAAATAAGGACTTTGCACTGTACCTGAAATGCCTGTTATTAAAAGTACTTGTCAAGAGACAGTAAACTTGTTTGCTGATGCAACTTGGACATCTGAGGTCTTCAAACTAGTTTTTTTAAACGGTTTTTAAAATCCAACTAAATGGATGTCTTTCCTGCTTATTTAGGTATTTTGTTGTGTAGTGTGAATGAAGCTGAAGCCTCCTTTAACCACTGTCCTATCAGAGTATCTATTGTCATCTTAAAGTACATGATTCATGGGTCGTACACTGGACAAAATATCGATGTCCTTGGTCGGTGGAGGAAGCTAATTGAATTTAAATTTGTTAAACGTAGGACCATATTACAGATCATGGAAAAAGATCTGAGGCAGAATTAATTTGCATTTGCAGAGTATGTGAATGGTGATCAGAATGCTTTTGAGTTTGTCCAACTGTGCCCCACGTTTTGACTAAAAAGCTCAGTTCTACATAAACCACTGGCTCATGTACCAGATCAACATATTTCCTGCAATCTGTCCAGGGCAGGTGTCTCTGCTGTGTCTCGCTTACATTTTAAATATGGTAAACTGCGATGAAAACCCAGACCCATCTCATGACTGGGAAAGCACGGGCTAAGATATAAAGTGCTGTCAGATACTGTCATATTCTGTCATTTGGTGGTGGAAAATTTAATCTCAAGATGTATTAATTTAAAGAAGCTCTGGATCGTTAGGTTAACTGTTATATTACTTGGCAGTTGTGGTGTGTACATATGCATACATGTATATACCTTTCTAAAGGCAGAATGATGTGTGTACATATGCATGCAGATATATACGTTTCTAAAGGCAGAATGATGTGGTGTGTACGTATGTATACACGTCTATACCTTTCTAAAGGCGCAATGGTGTGGTGTGTACGTATGTATACACGTGTATACCTTTCTAAAGGTGCAATGATACTTCAGTCTTAAAAAAAGAACCACATTCTTCATGAAGGTATATAAAAAGCAGTTTTTTTTCCTGGCTATCCATTTCAAACCTAGATGGGCAATGTCTTCCGGTGGATGACCTACTTTAAAGTTGTCGGGTTTTGTGTATTGAAATAACAACCACTATCCTTTCCTCTAGAGGGCAGCATTGCACTGCAGTATACAGTATCTGCTGGGTCTGGGTGAATAAGCTTCCTGTATATTATATTGATGGTATTTTTTTTATCAGGAATGGAAATGAGGCAAAATGGATATAAATTGTGGATGGTGCAGCGAAAACTCACAGAACATGGTGAGGTTTGTGATTGGTTGTGCCATTTTTAAGCAATTATGCTGAGCAAGTTCTGTTAGTTGATAGAATGAAACTTGTGCAACATAGACAGATGAGGTGCCAGCCAACTTCCAGCGCTGTAAGCAAACGCAGCATCTGCCATTCTGAATAAAACAGCTAATTATTGAAAGCTGAAGATCATCTCTTTTAATACATGGAGTCTCCACACCAGGCAGCTGTGCTGGGATTCAGCATGGCGTATTGGGGACATTATTCAAATATGTCGACCAAATGTAATCTGATTGTGAAATGAAGGATTTATCTGTATGTTGTGATGAAATTTCTCAGTAAGTGTCAGACTTTGTTACTAAGATCAAAAGTAACTGTGGGTCCAGCCTGATCTTTCTGGTGAGAAATCTGACATGCTGCACATACAGACTGCTTTCCATTTCACTATTTGTGAGAGAGAATTTTTCTTGAACAGATGCCCCCTCCATTCTATCTCTGCCCAATGTCCCAGGGCCTTCACAGAGCACCTCTCCAGGCATCATAATAGACACACCCATTCCTCCCAAGATCCACCATTGGTCACAAGCATTGTAATAGACACACCCATTCCTCCCAAGATCCACCATTGGTCACAAGCATTGTAATAGACACACCCATTCCTCCTAAGATCCACCATTGGTCACAAGCATTGTAATAGACACACCCAGTCTGGACAAGGTCATTAAAAGGGCCGGATCTGTACTGGGCTTGGATCTGGACTCTGTTGATGTCGTGGCAAGGAGGAGGATCCTGTCCAAAATATGCACAATCTTGAACAACCCTTCTCACCCGCTATACAGAGTTCTCTCCGACCAGAGGAGCAATTTCAGCCAGAGACTGATCATGACCAGGTGTTCTACAGAGCGCCACAGGAGATCTTTTCTCCCAATGGTCATAAAATTATATAACTCTTCTCTGTAATGTTTTCACTATGGGACAGGAACTATGAGTAGTTCCTGTTCAACAATATTTTATAACACTGCTGTTCCCAACTCAAGTTCCAAGTGCAATATCTGATTACAATACATTTGTGCAATATTTCTTTTGTAACTTATTGTGTGCTATATTTAATTCTATTATATTTTACTTCTGTTTATTGTTATTTTTTCTTTAAATTTTATTTCTTTATATAATATAATGTACTTTCTCCTAATCTATTTTTTTTCCCCTTTCTGCCCGGTAATTAATCGGAGCAACTGTATAACCAAGACAAAGCAATTTCCCCTTGGGATTAATAAAGTTCTTTGAATCTTGAATCTTGAATCATTCCTCCCAAGATCCACCATTGGTCACAAGCATTGTAATAGACTCTCGTTTCTACCGAGATCCACCACTGGTCAGAAGCATGTAATAGACATACTGGTTCCTCTGGAGATCTGCCACTGGTCAGAAGCATCATAATAGACACACACTGGTTCTTCTCCAGATCTGCCATTGGTCAGAAGCTTTGTAACAGATACACTGGTTCCTTCATTTCATGAATGAATTAATTAATGTTACATTTATGTTGTGCTTTTCAAGACCCCCAAAGTGTTTTACAGAACCATTGGGGAGCCACTTCAGCCACCACCACTGCGTAACCCCCACCTGAATAATGTGACAGCAACCATTCTGCACCAGTACGCTCACCACTCAGTAGCTAAGGTGGTGAAGGGGCAGGAGAGAATTCACCAGATATTGAGATAATTAGGAGGTTGGATATTAAATAATCAAATTGGGCAATTTTAGCCACGGTGTTTGAGGCTTCATGTGCTGCCATGTGGCTTGGTATCATTTGGGTAAGGAGTGGTTTACACTACCTCAATCTCAATCTGCAGCTAGGATGTCATGTCATTGTGGGATGCTGCCAGATGGGGGAGCCCTCGCTCCTGCTGTGTCGCTTGGAAATTCTCCTTGTGGGGCTGAATTACAGTGATGAAACAGCCAGGCCGAATGGGTAAAACCTGTAAAAGAAGATATGCAGATTTTCCTTGTCTTACCTTATGCATTATGAGGAGGAATATGACTGTATATGTTTGAAAATGTCATTCTGTGGTTTGCAGTGCTGGGATGTGTACAACTGGGATACTGGGATTCCCAACATACCTCATGTGTGATTGGCACCTATAATATTTTGTGTCAAAAGGCTACATTTATACAATATTTAAATATAATATTTAATATATAATATTCCTTTTGAACTTCTAGCATATCAGAAATCTTTCATCCTATTAGGTGAAAAATGGTTGAATAAATATGAATGGTCCTGGAAATTTTTCTCCTGTGTACAAACAAGGACAAAAGTACAAGAGAAACTGTCTTCTGGGCAGGATTTTCTCCACACCTAACCAGTCCAGTTGCTCCTCTAACAGATGAGGGCACCCTTGAGCACACGGGCCATAGCGGCATTACCATTATTGATAAACCTGTAACGTTCACAGGTCAGCATTTGCATTTGACATTTTCACTCTGATTTTGCTTCATCCCCCAAGCCAGCAGTATGGTGATTTAGGGACGGCTGAAAATATGAATATGTTTTTCGTATGACATCAGTGGCAGTAATAAAGTTTAGTTTTTCATCAATGGCGCTTAAAAAGGCATAGCCTTTGCTTTTATGCGAATACAATAATGCAGTAATGGAGCTCAGAGTGGACAGTGGAATTTAAGCTTGGTCAATAAAATAGCGACATAAAACTGGGTTTAAGCCGGGTGTTATTAAGATGTCAATAATAACAGTCTTATTTAAGTGGTTTCCCCACTGCTTAGGATGCTGTGCTAAGCTTAACTACCCAGACTGCTTCATTCTTAAGTGTTAAACTCTTTTATGCCAATAGAAATACAAGTGAAAGGGATCCCTGTTCCTCTTCTGAATCCACATATCTGTTAGGTGTCAGCATGCATGGATGATCTGTATGACATCCATCCATCCATCCATCGCTCTTCTAGCTACTTATCCAGTACAGAGTCATGGTGGACCTGGAGCACAAGGCAGGGGACCCTATGGATGGGATGCCAGTCCCTCACAGGCCACAGGGCAGGGGACACCCTGGTCACCAGCCCATCGTTGGGCACACTCATGTAATCACACACTCTCTCACTTTAAACAGATTCATCGTCCTAAATGCATGTGTTTTGACTGCGGGAGGAAACACTGGGAGAACAAGCAAACACACAAAACTGGGGTGAGAATTACATCCACAAACCACTATGATAAAGAAAAGGGTAAATAACCATGGTCACAGCAGACCCTAGTTAGAACAAGCTGTATCTCAATGAGGTTTACAGTGAATAAGCAAACCCCACTTACAGATCAGGGGCAGGACTCAAACCCCCAGCCCTGAAGGTGTAAAGACAGTGCTACTATACCCATACTCAATTACTCTACCCATACTCATATACTCTACCCATACTCATAGCTCATACTCTCTAGTCATTCATTTTTCCCAGAGTAGGTAAACTGTATTTTCTGTCTAGTCCTACCATCACTATCTTGTGAGAGAGGTGATGGTGATACCCACAGCATCATTGCACCTAAAGACTGAGCACTTATGAGTTTTAAATGGCTACATTTATATTCCCAACAGCCTGTTTGGTTTTCTGTGTTTTTCACTGCTGAAATTTAAAGCCCACATTCACTTGCTAGCACAGGAGTCCATTCTGTGTGGAAGTTGGGTTTCCCTTTAATAGCAATGCTAATTCATTCATGTCATTATCTGTTGAGCCCCAATAATCAACCTCCCCACCCCACCCCAGAGCTTGTTCAATATGTATGATATAAATGCATTCCACAGGGAGCATCTAATGGAAAGTAAGATTAAAGGTTAGCACAAAGCAAACATAACATAAGAAAACAAAACTACACGGTCTGTGCTAATTTTTGTTTGCTCCTAATGATATCTACTCCCACCTGATCTTATTTATATTTATAAAAAATCTAACCGTCCTATTCATATATGCTTCCTTTTCTCTGAGTCCCCTGAGTTTCCTTTAAAGATTGTCTGATACAAAAGAAATGATAGTGATGCAAGAGGCTGGAAAAGGCGAACTTTGACTGATTTGAAAAAATAGATGTTGTTGATTGCTTATGAAGGACACATATACTGAAATAAGTACTCCAGAGATTGTTTTATTCAATCTCCATATTCCTTGGTAGGGTTTTCTGGGGTGGCGTTTCTGAACCCAGTTCAGTATAGGACTGGAAAGGAGAGAAAAGGGACATTTGATGAAAATGATAACGTAAGTTTGTGTGTGTGTGTATCCCTGCCCTGTATTTCCTGCCAAAACCTTCAGCTCCTCTCATACCTTTTATTAGATAACTAGCTCTGAAAGGTTTATGGATGGATGGAAGGTAAATACTGGTTTCTGCTGTTCTGTTTGTGCAGTCATTTAACTTGTGTTTCTTATGTTGATAAGTCTCACTGACAGACTGCTATTTAATATCATAGGGGGTTTATTTATGTCTGTATCCTAAACTTTTCTCTTTTATTATTTATTTATTTATTTATTTATTTATTTATTTATTTATTTATTTATTTATTTATTTATCTATCTATTTATTTATTTATTTTCCTGAAACCACAGTTTCCATGGAAATATCTTACAGACCTGCATTGTTAGAGTTTCCAGTGCTCTCTGCTCCATCTATGCTGCACACAATGCATCATCTCCCAAGGACGTTTGACCCGAACATTGAATGCCTTCCTGTGCACCCTCTATGTCGGGGCATTAATTAGCATTGCAGTCACGCGCCTGTAAGCATCGACGTGCCACTCCGCTAAATGGCTGATCACACAGTTTGTTTGTTCACAGCTCCCTGAGGCTAATTGCACAACTCGTGATGGCCTGCAGTGTCGACAGTGAGAACAGAATCGATGCTGCCGTCAATGACAGCTCTCGTGGCTCCTCGGTGTACTTGACTGATGGCTGCAGGCACAGCCCTCAGGGCAGTGCGCCGTGGAGACGCGTTCATCTCAGACGTTAGCCTGTGGTGTGCAATTTGATGTTTGATGTCATGGATCTCCTGTGTCTTTGCTGGAGTCTATTGCTGCATGCTGTTAAGCACTTAAAGCATTTCTGAAGGGGTTGTTCTTTTTTTTTTTTTACTTCGGTGAGAATTTTTTTATGGTCCCAGAATTTTTTTCTTTACAGGATCATTTTTTAAATCTGTGATCTCAATATGTGGCGAAAGAGGCAGCAATGAATTAAATTAATATTTAGAGGCTAGATAAGATTTTAACAACTCAGAGCTATTAGTCAAGTTCTCCCCAAACAAGCTTGATGGGCTGAATGTTTGTATGTAAGCCCACTCATTAGATCATATTTTACTGTTATTGATAGAGAAAAAATATATAGTTTTTACAGAAAATAATCCTACATGCATATTAAGGTCTTTGCCTCTGGGTCAGTTGAAGTATAATCATTTGCAAAACATTAGACATTATTTACATAAGGCCAGGGCTGGCCAGTCAGATTTCACAGTAACATTGCATTTATCATATATATAATACATGACATCTAGTATATATACAATGAAATCAGAAATGTATACCATGATATCTGGTACAATAAATGTACAATGAAAGCTCATGGAATCGCCGTTCTTGATGGAACATGCCTAAAAAGAAATTTAATATTTTTCAGGTTATCCTTGGCATATTTCTATTTTTACACTGAATGTCTGTATTGTTTACGTATATTTTGAAGAACTGCTACTCACACGCTAAAAGCTGAGATACATATATATGCAATGAACGTGAAATTACAGATAGGCATTGTTTTGGTCAACTTCGTTGGGTCTTCCACTAAAAGGCGCGCGATGAGGGTGAGTGTCACTGGGATGCCAAAAATGTAAGTAGGCAGAGACAGCGAGAAAATTTTTGCAGTCTCTCCTCATTGATGAAGTACATGCAGGAGCAGCAGCATTGCAACTGTCCCTAATGCACAGGCAATATTTGAGAGAGTAAATAATGGTGTACGTACCACGGTAAATTAGCCTCATATTCCATATTTTACAGAGCCCGCCTGGGCTCAGATGAAAAATATATTCGTAATCTGTACCCACGATTCAGCAATCTGCGTGCACGGTTTACAAATATATGGTTATATTATAGTTTATATAATATATATATGTATATAATATAGAGTTTTATATATATTAGTACGTAATAGTATGTAACTATCTATCTGTGTGGACCTCAGCCAAGCCACCCGCACACCCACCTAGCAAGCGGGGCAACAGCTACCCACAGCATTTTAAGTTAGACCTTCTTGCTCCTGGTGCTATCCATCAAACCACCATCGATTCCCAGCATCCCAAAATCGTGGCGACACCTCTCCCCTGGACAGCCTTAGTGAAGGCATTAACTTGTCTTTCTGCTTTAACCGAGCTATAATAGGGCCCTGGAGTGAGACCTTTAGAAGCTGCAGTGTGAAGCTATGGCGTTTTCACGGCAGTCATTTTACACTAAGTAACTATTTTGTACCACTAGTGATAAAAACTGAATTAACTTAAAAATGCTATAAATATAGTCTTATAATTAGTTTTCAGAAATGCTTCTATTGATCAGAACCTTTTCTCGTTCTCCGTCAGCCCTTGTTGACATTACCATCCTCCCATCACGGAAGGTTCTAGACATACTGCATTACAGGGAGTCTCGTGGCCGTCTCACTCTGCTTCCCTCATTCCGGTGCATCAAAGGAGCCGGCTGTCACTGTCAGAGGCTGATCGCTCTGAAGCTCGCTGGCGAGGAACAGGGGGTGATGTAAACACAAGCCCACATTGCTTAAACGTGGACACCTTTTGTCAGCTTTAAAATGAACAGGAATATGATTTTTTTTCCCCCAAAGCCCCAAACACTATATCTACTACATTATGTATGTTTACATTTACAGTAGTTAGTGGATGCTTTTATCCAAAGTCATGTACATTCTCAGAAAAACAGGGTCAGCCAGTCCCCGGAGCAACTGGGAGGTAACAGGTGCAGAATCCAAACCCACAGAGCCACATTGCTAAGATATACACCCTGCATTGGACTAGCAGCCCCCCCCCCTCCCAACCCTGTACTGGGTGGGAAGGTGTATAGACACTGGATATGTACATTAAAGTTTCTGTATATGTTAGTCTTTATGCCTGAGTAACCAGTGCTGATTTAAACTAACAAAACTTTGGTAGGGAGGCTGGAATTGCTCTTTAGTGGAGGGCAGTCTAGTTCAGACACTCTGTTCATAGAAACAGAAGCGCCCCCCCTGTGATTCATTAGTCAGATAGAACACGGGGGCACTTTATTCCCAGTAACCGCCATAATTTCTCATCAGCACTGAGCAATGAAATAAAGGCTTTTCTTCTAAGGAAGAACAAATCAAAACAAAAGCTGGTTTAGGAAGCTGGAAGGATTCTTCCTGAAGCTCCTGCTTTGACGGTGAGACTTCCTGCAAAAACTGGCTGGATAAATATGGAAATATGGCCAGCGCCAATCCAGGGAATGTATGAAAAAATAATTAATATTGATCCTTGGGTATTTCATGAAGGCTGTTTAGCTTTATGGTCTGTTGTGCAGTTTGTAGAGGAAGTAATTAAATCCAAGACCAACAGAATCTGTCCAACCAATATTTCAGTTTTCTTTTTTTTTTACATTTTACTTTACACATGGAATTAGGAATGAGAAAGGCATCATGTGCGCTGGTTTAATGCGGGCTTTCATGAAACATTCTCTGTGTATTATTTTACCAAACTTTTTAGCTGAAACTCCAATATAACCATCTATGCATTTATATGTTGATCAAAAGAAACGCAATACTGATCTCTGACTATTTTGATGTTTAAATGCCAAATGATGATGGTAAAAAAAAATGAATCGATGCATATGAACTTATGTAGCATGGGGATGTTTTGGTGTTTATTTTGTCACTTCCATTCTCCTGCTGGTTAATTAGTTAGGCATTTGTCTTTTTTTCCTGTTGCTCTCTCACGGACGTATGCTCCTGCTACGTCACTAATTGGGGCTCAGAAAGTGTTGATTGAGTCAGGTGGTGTTTTTGGAATGGGTATTTGGTCCTGGCAGAGAGATCATTTGATTGTTGCTAGCTTCATTATTGCGCGTGTCAGCGTTTTTATGGGTGCTGTGACCAGCGGTAAGGTAAGCTGAAATGGTTACCTTTTTAGAGTTTTTTTATATACACTACACTCGCGTTTGGGTAGCAAGGTCTGTTTTGAATGCCCTTTGTTTTTGACCAGCATTCCGCGGTGTAGTGTGTTTGCCGACGGAGGAGGGATAGATTGCTGGAGTGGCGTCCACTGAATCCTGGCTACTGAAATGGCAACAGGTATATTTACTTATGTAAATTTAGGCTATTCCATACTGAAGCAACTTAAAGTACTGAGCAAGTGATGTTATGATTAGAGGTTTGTGCCCATTGTACACAGGGGGGGAAGTAAGAACTTTACACTGTCTTCTCTTTCTCGTTTCTTTAGTGTTCTGTGTAGTGCGTTAGCTGCTCTTCTCTATGGTGTATGTCTGTGTGTTTGCGGTTTGAAAGTTTTATAGTATAGTTATACGTGTTTGGTCCTCCAACCTGTGGGCTGTGTGTTAGAAGCACTAGGGTTGTTGTGAGCCACGGGTTGGAGAGTGTGGGTTCATTCATTCATTCATTCATTCATTCATTCAGTCAGTCAGTCAGTCAGTCAGTCAGTCAGTCACCTACCTTCCGCCTCCTCGTTTAGTTAGTTGTGGTCGTGCCAAGCCTGTTTAACTGCAGGGTGTCTTTAACGCTAAATCACCTGAATGGTGAGTTTCTGCGGTGAAGCTTGAGGCCAGTTTCTTTTTAATATTCACTAGCATGATCATTATCGTATGAGGTTGCAGTGCATGGGGTTTGATTTTCTTTTTGCGTGTAGTGGGGAGTGCCTGTATTTGTTCACGTGTGGTATTGAGACTAACAGTGTTTCATCTTAGCGGTTGATCTGGCTTGGACCTGGTAGCTTAGCAAGTCCCTTATGTTTTTGTTTAATGCCTTCTGATCTGCTGAATGACTAACCTGTTTGACCTTCTTTTACATGTATTTAATAAAGATTTGTATTTTTTTATAAAATAAAACCTGTGTAATTAAATTTTAGGGGCCTAATTCCCCCTTGTTCTGATATGCCACATTAATTGTAGTTTACTGGGTGGTGTGGTCAGCTGTTTACAAGGGGGTGTTATACTTAGCTGTCTGCATGAAACACCCTGTGTATGCTGAAGTCCCGAATTCAGCAACAGTGAACACGGCTGAGCAGAACGATGGAGATTATGGCTCTTTAGGTGAATGTAGCTCCTGTAATGAAAACAAAACATGAAATAACCATGAACATATAAATTAGAGTTGATTAAGACAATGGAGTAATGCCTGTCATGTGTAACGTTGTGTCGAGGTACGCAGGATTGCGGTCATATCGTTGATGCTGCTGAGCGGGTTGTTGTGTTCAGCTGTGAAGTGAGTGTATTCTGTCATGACAAGGCTGATAAACGAGCCAATAAGAGCAGAGCATCTGGCTCAGGCCTGCATCTACTGATTGCCCAGATACTGTAACAATCACCCCAGGGCTGTGAGCGAGGTCTGTGACCCCACCTCCTCCAGGCACTTCGGGCAACCCTGATCGCTGATCCTCACTAGTACAAATAAATGTAATACTTAAATATAAATCATCCTGTAAAGTATGATGCATTTCAGCCAGTTAGAACGCTGTGTCTGTAATCAGAAGGTTGCTGGTTCAGGGTTGACAGGAATGATGTCACCGCTGCAAGGCCCTTAACCCTCAATCGCTCCTGGAACTGGCTGACCCTGCTTTCTCAGAAAATGTATGTCTCTTTGGATAAAAGCCTCTGCAAAGTAAATAAAAAATAAATGAAAGACGACTGTAGACATGCAAGAAAAAGGAGTGGTAGAGGGCTCCATGTCCTTTCTTAGTTATGAAGACACGACAGATTCTGAGCAAGAAATCCCTGAATTCCATTCTTTTGTAGTTTGCTGATACGAATGCAGATGTGCAAGGCATCTAAATAGCTTGTGAGAACGTGACCATGTCCTGAAATCTATCAAGATTTAACACAACACCACCGCGATGATGTGCGTTAAACACAGGACTGTTAAACGGGTGTCCTTAATGCATGAGGCTTAGCCTAAAATTACTAATATGCATAAAAACAATTAACCCCAATACCCACTGTGTAGTCAAACCCTATAATTATTTGTTGTATTATGCTTTTTTTTGTTTAAATCAACTGTTATACTGAACACACACACACACACACACACACACACACACACACACAGTATGTTATATATGTATACAGCTGTGAAAATTAAGATACTATTACACTCAGTTCTCAATTTATGGGTGTGCGTCTGTGAATAAAATAGAGCAAACTGCAACCTGGATCTTTCTCATCAATGAAGGGCTGCTTAGCTTTAAGGGACTTCAATCCTGCTTCTAGGAGCCTGATATGCACTGTCCTAGCAGTGCACTTCACACCTGCACTTAATGTTTCCCATTCCTATCGCAGGTCACTTGATGTCATCCTCTGATTCATGAGAAACTTTTGGATAAGTTAACGGTCATCTGACATTAGAAAGTCGCTTCCCTCCATTGCCTGGCCCGTTTCTGGTCATTCCCAGTCTCTCCTGCTTCATGTTATTCTTGAGTGCTGCGGTCTTAAATTTTGAACCTGGAAGCAGCCTGCCTCATAGTGTAGTGTGTATCATAGTCTCAATTTTCTTCCAGAACTGTGTGTGTATGTATGTTGTTTATTTGCAGTCTGCTCCCATTAGTCTCTTTCCTTTTTGGTTGTAAGTTTCCTGGCAGCAGAATAAAAGCTGCGTTTTTGTGATGTGGTCACCGCTTAATAAACCCAGAATATAAAAACAGGAGGCAGCGGATTCCACACAGCATCACATTTCCCAGGCAGAGCGCATAAACACAGCCTGCTCCTCGCGTGCATCTGAAATAGGAAATAAATTGAGCTTGTTTAAAATGCATGTAAAAGAAAACTTTATTAACATATACAGGGGGGCCGAGCATTTTACATGAGGCAGCAGGCTGCTTTCACACTGCTGATGCCTGAGCAAGGAGTAAAATACAGCAGCGAAGGCCTGCCCTGCCCATTTACAATAAAAAAATACATAAGATATGTAAGTTCCTCTGTATAAAAGGGTTTCCTTTGGAATTCCTGCTACAAGCCGCTGTGGCTTTACCAGGGAGAGAATATTTATATTAAATGCTGGCTTCTCTACAGGACAAATAAAAATGTTTAAGATAAAAACATGTCCAAGAGATGACAGCATCTGTCACAGGCTGACTTCAGCACATGGCCCACCCCTCTATCAGACAGCCTTCAAGGAAAACAAACATGGCAAAACACTTTGGAGGTGATCCCTGTCTCATTAATCTTGTTCTTCTGTCGATCATTCCTGAAACACGAGCGGGAGGAAGACGAAACAAAGCAGACGAACACGAGAGGCAGAGGCAGACCTCGGGTGGTCTCTAACAGTTTCCCACCGGTGACATCGTCTATGTCCAATCACTGTACAGGAAGTGATGCGGAAAAAAACCTCGACTGCCCAACCACTGAACCATGAACAGATGAATGCTGCACTTCTCAAAAGCATTAAGTACCAACACATAGTGCACTACATGTCTCTGCAATACCAGATCCTGCTGGAGGGGGACAGTGGTTAAGGACTTAGGCTTACAGCCAGAAGGTTGCTGTTTTGATTCTCAAGCTCAGCTGCTGTTCCTGTACGCAGGATGCTTTGCTAAAGCCCTCCCATGGCTGTTTGACACTATAAAAGGGTAGAGTACATAAAAGTGTGTGTTCAGCATCTGCACTAATGAGAGCATCTGCTCCGTGACGAATCTCCTGCCTCCTTTTTAAAGATTACTGTTTCATCATTGCATGGAATGTACCAGAAAACAAGCTGTGCTGAGATGGTCAAGTAAAAGCGCATGCTATTTGCCCGGATCTATCCTTGGCAAAGCTGCATGGAAGACTGATACTCAAACCCCCAAGGTTCCATGCTGAGGAACCAAAACCGAGATTGAACTAGGCGGGATGACCTTCACTCTGCTGAGATCTTTCTGGAAAAGAGACAACGGGTGCATCTCTGCTACTTGCCTATCAGAGATGCTCTTCAGTAAACATAGAAGCACAATCACAGCGTAAGACCCAGAGCAACGGTTTAAGATGCTGAGATATAATGACGCCATAGACATGGGAAGATGTGAATCCATGGATCGACCTTGATGGGAAGACAAACGAAATTCGACCCTGAATACACAGCCCAGCCATGAACTCGGTGGTACCAATAATCTGAAGCTGTCCCCCCCGTTACCAGGGAGACAACAGCAGTGCGGGTGGTATCACCTGTCAAACTTTCTCTTTTACTTTGTTCAAAAATTTATAGTTTGTAGCATATTATAGGAAAGAAGGAGGACCATCAGCATCACAGCACACGTTTTGGTCATTCCCATTCCTAGCTACACTTCAGTGTATCTTATCAGGGAGCATTTGAGAACTTCAAGGGGAATTTAACCTCGATTATGACTGAGTAATAACTGCAGAAAAACTGTCCTGGAAGGTAAAATAGCTGCTCTGTGGATTCAAAAATAATTAAAAAGACACTGTCCCCGTATTATATGCCACTGTATTATCTAGATTAACTCACCTCTGTCGTTTTTCAGATTCACTGTTTTTTAAACAATTTATCCAGCTGTAGAGATGATGAGTTTCTTTGGGTAAAGGCAGGGGGTGTTTGAGTCGGTGGGTTAGGAACCTGTGTCCCATTCCAGAAGGTTCTGGCAGAGTAGTCATACCACAAACGAATCCCTCAATTCTCACATTAGAGTGGATGAAGCATGGCTGCCCCTATTCATATGGATACTGAGTGTTACAGGGCTTTGAATATGCCTCTTGATCTCTTCCTCACTAATTCTCGGTGTTGTAGTCATCAGCACTGCTACCTCCCACCTCTGGCACCAGTTTTTGAATCTCTGCCATGGTTCTGTGTGTGTGGAGTTTGCATGTTCTGTTTGTCTTGGGGTTTTCTCTGGGCGCTCAGATTTCCCCCCACAGTCCAAAAACATGCTGAGGTTAATTGGAGTTCCTACATGGTGTGTATGGTGTCAGTGTGGCCTGCTACGGGTTGGCAAAAAAAAAAAACAAGCAAACAGTTCTATAAATTGGGTACAGATGAAAGAGGAGAGGTGATTGTGATGATAAAGATTCATTGCCCATCTCAGAAAGGGTATAACTTGGTTGAAAAAGATGGATGATTAGAACCAGGAAGATGGAAGTAAATAAACAGGAAATTACCGAATGTGTACAGCCTCCCAGAAGAGGGGTCCAAAGAGCATTTATGGCTGTGAAATTTAAAGCAAAAAGTATATTACAGTTGTACTTCGGTTCTCGAACTCATTAGAACTCGAATTAAGTCGAACCAACGAGTTCGAAAAAAAAAATCCTAGAACTCAATCTGAATCTCAGAAGTCAAACCGTGAACGCCAACCTAAGACAACTTGTACACGCGGGGTAATGAGTCACGGCATGTCTCTCAGCGAAACATAGGGTAATGCTTCAGTCTGTCTCGCATTCGCTGTGATAGCATCGTGCATGTTTACACTAGCTGAATACATATATTTAGACAGTAAAAATACATTT
>JAODLC010000113.1:31237904-31250348 GCA_026781145.1 Hippopotamyrus pictus
CTTCATTTCAAGGGGCAAGGGGAAGGGGCGAGGGGTAGGCAAAGGGGTAGAAAATAGAATTGGGATTGGGCCTTAGTATCTCGGGGTCTTGTTCACGAGTGAGAGAAGGATGGAACGGGAGATCGACAGGCGGATCGGTGCGGCATCAGCAGTGATGCGGGCGCTGCATCGGTCTGTCATGGAGCTGAGCCAAAAGGCAAAGCTCTCGATTTACCAGTCGATCTACGTTCCTACCCTCACCTATGGTCATGAGCTATGAGTAGTGACCAAAAGAACGAGATCACGAGTACAAGCGGCCGAAATGAGTTTTCTCCGCAGGGTGGCTGGCCTCTCCCTTAGAGATAGGCTGAGGAGCTCGGTTATTCGGGAGAGACTTGGAGTAGAGCTGCTGCTCCTCCGCATTGAGAGGAGCCAGATGAGGATGCCTCCTGGACGCCTCCCTGGTGAGGTGTTCCGGGTATGTCCCACTGGGAGGAGGCCCCGGGGAAGACCCAGGACACGCTGTCTCTCGGCTGGCCTGGGAACGCCTCGGGATTCCCCCGGAAGAGCTGGATGAAGTGGCCGGGGAGAGGGAAGTCTGGGTTTCCCTGCTGAGACTGCTGCCCCCGCGACCCGACCTCAGATCCAGCGGAAGATAATGGATGGATGGATGGATGGATGGATGGATGGATGGATGTGGTTGTGTGGAAATCTGTGGTCCAAGTCAGTTGGCTGTCCACAAGGCTTCCATGGAAAAATCCCCTGGGGCAAGATGTGAGCTCACAGCACCACCATCTCAGTAGGAATAAGGGAACTCTTTAAGAGAAATATGCACCTAGTCCCTGAAAGGAACTAGCATTACATTTCAGCAATCTACTGAACTGCAGCAATCCAAAGAACTGCAATGAAATCTGCTGCATGTTGTCTAATTTGGTTGCTGTAGAATGAATAACGCAGTGTACTGTACTCCTGTAGCCATGGGAAACGTACCAAACGGGAATCATTTTAGCAAAACTGCTCAGCACTCAGCCAAAAGTATCACTATGATCTAATTATAAATGTGAATACAGCAAAACACTATTCTGAAGCCAAGGTAGTATGTGTAAAATCTCAAATGCAAGCTACTAAGCTAAGAGAATAGCATATTAGTTAAGCATTCTGAGAATAGTATATAAGCTAAGGGATACTCAGAATAACATACACCATGTGGCAATAATTGGAGGTAAAAGTACTGTATAGAAGAGGCTAAATCCTCAGCAGGAAAATATCACACAAATGACAAGGGGGCTTTTTCAACGCACCAAGTACCGTACTTTTGATACGGTACTTTCGCTTTTCCATTGACTTCCGGTCGAGTACCAGTACCAAAAGTTCCAGTAACGAAAGTGCCAAAGCCTCTGGGGTACTTCTTTGCTACTTTGGTATTCTGGGGTGGGACTTGAAGCTCTTTCTTTGCTGATTGGTTATGCAAATAGCCTGCTTCTGAAACACAATACAAACACTGCCTTGAAAACAGTCCGCCTTGCGAACTCTGAAAGTAATGATAAGTGAAGTAAAAAAAAGATGGTCGTAGGAACAAATACAACAAAAAGATCCGGATGGCATGACAAGAAATTAAAAAGTATTTTTCTGAATATAGTAATAGAGCATGCATATGGTGTGCTGTCCTAGCGATGTGATTTTGTTAGAAATATAGCAATGTGATTAAGTGAGAAAAAGTCTTATTTTAATACAGCTGACTAGCAATGTAAGAATTTTATGTGTACAGGTATAACATGTGATGTTGGTCTTAATATTGCATATCATCCAGCCCTATAATATGCTACAGCCATTTTCTGAATTCAGTACAAAAAACCCCGCCTGGTGTTGTGATGTCATGCAGCGCCGGTACTAGTTTTTACACCAGTGCAAAACCAACACCTTAAAGTACTGTTCTTTTGGTACCTTCTCAAAGTACCAAGTAGAACGATACATGTGGTGGAAAAAAAAGTGATACTCAGAATGCATATAAGGTAAGAGATACTCAGAATAGCATATAAGCTAAGGGATACTCAGAATAACATATAAGCTAAGGGATACTCAGAATAACATAAGCTAAGGGATACTCAGAATAACATATAAGCTAAGGGATACTCAGAATACCATATATTTATATTATGAACCACACTGTTTAATCTGCATTATATACTAGCTAATTTCCAGCAAAGGGAGTACAATAATAGGGTATATTTCATGCACTGACTGTGGAATAGGATGATTCTGTGTATTGTGTGTGAGTTTATATAGATCACATTTGCAGGTTTAACTCATTTAAACTAAGCATGCATTCCAAATTTTAGCACTGGAAACTTGCATAGTCTTGTCAGATGTTTATGATATGACAGGCACTTAACCACTAAAACACTGCATGCAAAAAAGTTTCTTTGTTGATATAATTTCTATTATGTCTGCAGAAGCTCAGTATTAGATTCCAGCATAACAAAAGGTAGGCACAGGTTTGACAGCTTGGAAGCCCTGTGCATTACAAGCAGCATTAATCATGTTTTAAACCAACGAGCAGAGAGAAGATACATAATAAACCCAAGTTCACTCCCTTCTATGAAATTAAATATTCAGGTTCATTTTAAAGTCGAGTTTCCAAGCAACCAGCAAGATCAGCCTTCAAACCCTCTCTCCACAAGTGAACGTTTGCCTGGACGGGTTTTGAAAGTATCAGTTATGGATGAATTGCTTGTTATTTAGCTGAATAACATCCTTAGTGATTCCCATGCAGCATCATACTGATATGTGAGTAATTTACAGTCTGAGCCACGGTAAAAACACAGAAGATGCAAAACGGTCACGCTGTCCTGCGTAGGAAACGCCAGGAGCCTTATGTCAAGCTGCACAACTCGGCACATAATGTAAAGACAATGCTGTTAGCAGCCAGTGGAAAGCGCTACAAACACTAACACTTCTCAACCACAGAGTGACAAACACACTGACTGACTCTTTGTTACAGTGTGGGAACATTATGGAGAGCCAAGAGAGCACCCAGGAAGCAGGAAACATATCGTCTTACTCATTTTCATATAAGGTTATCATGACCCTAACCGGGATAAGCATTTAGAAGATGGATGAATGGATGGATGGAACACTCTTCTATGTTAATGTGTGTCTGTAGAGAGAACATGTCATAAAAACACAAGAGTTTTCATGTTTGGTCATGAGTTTTTATTAACATATCACTCTGACAGAAGGGGGTTGGATGATGAGACATTCCAGAAGCTCCACAAAGCCAGCCAGCTCTTTTTGAGGTCCCCTGTGGTGCTATAAATAAAAGCTTTTTGGAGCCAAAATGGCGAGTCAGAAGACGACTTGCTGTCTTTATGGGACGGAAAGGAGCTGCCATCCGCCTGTGACCATGGGAAGGTCTGATGCGTGGCGGAGATGCGTGGCTGCCTCATTCTCTGCTCTGACATTTAGAAAAACACTGAGCAGGCTGGCAGTTTAGTAATAACTGTCTTTGAGTATGTTTTTATTTCTGTTCCAGAAAGAATTGTATTCTCTGACTGCCTTAATTTCCTTAAATGAAAGATGCAGAAAAGAGGAACTGGCCAATTACAGGCTGGTATTGCAGCACCAGGTTGTATCTTAGAAAACAACTCATGCACGCTGTCTCAAATTGAAACACCCAGGGGCGTAGGAGGGGTTTCACACCAAGGGGGGGGGGATCCCTTTGTAAAATGTGCTGCTTTGTCATTGTGGCATGACCTGAAGCTATTTGTGTTTTTACAATTTTTTTCCCCCACGTGCTGCTAGAACATGGTAACTACCAGGTTATTCACCAACTGGTACACAGCTTGTTAATACAGACACACTTTATTACTGCAGATGTACTTTGTTACAGATGACGTTTTGTACTTCATTACAGCAGATACTTTATTACTGAAGATGTATGTTGGAACACTGCTGCAGATCTGCCTCATTACCGCACATGACTTTTTGCGTCTTATCTAAGCAAAAATGCCCCCTGTGGGATTGTTTCATGTTTCTCCTGTTGTTTTTCCTCTCCGGCCCAGTAAAATGTTCCTCACGGTCCTTTCCAAGTTCAGCGTTAAACTATGAAAACCTAAAAAATAAACTGCGAGTTTTGTCTCAAATTTATTTGGCACCCTGGAGCTATTTTGTATCACTGCGGTTTTCATGAAATTTACATTGCGAATCTCAGATACAAAAAAAAAACGGGTGATTTTATTTTACAGTGCAGCGAGGATGTCATTTTGCGGTCTCTGCCAGAGGGATAGACATATGGAAAGTTTACTCGAGAAGAAGGAACAAAGAACTTCTTACACTTTGTCTTTATAATGGAATTTAAACCTTATCGAATCAAACCTTTTACAGTTTGCCGACCAATGTAATTATGCCCTGCATTTAAGGTTTCATTATAATCTAATCCTTAAGCCTAATGCTAGGGATTGTCTGTACATGCAGCACTTACATAGATGGGAGGTGGTTTCTAGTATAAAAAGCAGTGTAGCACTGGGACTCTTAAATCTACCGATTCACTTTGATATGTACACAGAAAGCACACGCTATTACACTGCATTTCGGTCTACAGTAAGGGTGATAATTGAGGTAGTACAAATATATGCAAACACCAAGTAGCAGTGAGAATTCCAAATAATGAAGGGACACTTTAATTGCTGAGCTCCAGAAAGAAAAAAATAAATCAAGATGGCTATCAGGTCAGCGAGGAGACTGGTGGCTGACTTTAATAGCACACTTGACCATAGAGCTATCTGCGGTGGCAAAACACTTCGCTCGGCTGTTTGAGCTTGTCTTTTTTTATTGCTTCTGTGCTCGTCACTGGAATTGGGGCCAGCCGCAGCTTAACAAGATAAGAAAACGCGTGGACCTGGGGACAAGCTGGTCAGTTCCTTTCCACCTCTTACCAGCAGGGGTCGCCAGTGCTGTAGGTGGCATCCTGTACCAAGCCACTGAACACTGGGTGTTTCCTACTCAAATAACATGTTGGTATGAATTGTATATGTTTTCAAACCAATACACGTAAAATCTTTTCTACATAATAGGCCTATTTAACAAGAGCATCCCCAGAGGGTTGGCTGTGGACTAATGGGTTAGGCCCTTGTTACTGTTTCAGATCCCATGCTCAGCAGAATGGCCACACCACAGTTGGCTGTATAAATGGCTGACTCTGCGCTCAGTCCTCAGGTTTCACTCTCATCTCTATATGTGTTAAATATATATCTTAAAAAAAGGAGAGTTAGATGGAATATGCAAAAAAGAAGAATTTACCTGAAATCGTGCCAATCAATTATTTGTTTTGTTTCAAGTTTGCATAATCTCCCCATGTCCTTGTGGGTTGTTCTGGATACACTCGTTTACTCCAGAAATTCTAAGTGAACAGGGTAAACAGCCGTGGAAAACAGACAAACACAGGCTGAAGCTGGTTTATTCTGTAAACCTTCTTATATTCCAGCACCGTCCGCCTGCTTTCTTGATATTTTGCCTACCAGCCTTTTAAAGTTTTTAGTTGCTTTGCCACAAATTTACTGCCTTACTTCTGACACGTGCTTTTCTGAAATGTCTCAAAACTGCATTCTGTTATTAAAGAAACAGTAGCCCAGATGCATCCACACTCGACAATTATAGACTTACTTCAGATGCCTGCATAGGCAACGTTATTGAAAAAGTTGTTTTCAGTCAGCTCAGTCATTTCTCAAACACGGATTCTGGAAAAATATTAGTTCCGCTGTTCTTGAATCTTAGTGCAGCTTTTGATACTGTGGACCCTGAAACCTGAGTTGGCCTATCTGGAGTACTTAACTGGTTTAGGGCATATTCAGATTGATGGGGTTATTTTATTACCATTGGCAATGATTAATTAGAGCTTACTGTCATGTCATGCGGAATCCCACAGGGCCGAATTTTGGGCCTTTCTTGTTTATCATCTATATGCTTCCATTAGGTCAAATTTAGCAGGACAGCAAGACTGCAAACCAAAGCCATGCAGACGACACCGAAACTTACATCAAATGACTACGGCCCCACTGACTCACTGTATCGACATAAAGAGAAAATAAATATCTGTATGACACAAAATTTCCTCAACAAAGACAAGACAGATGATATTTATTGGAAACAAAGAGGAAAGAAAGTAAATACTTACCTGGAATCTACAGCCCAAAAATTAAAAACCATGACAGAATTCCTGGTGTGCTAATAGATGCAGATCTCAATTTCAAGAGCCATACCAAAGTTGTAGCTAAATTGACCCTTTATCATCACAAGAATGGATAAAATCAGACCATTCAAGTCAGACCAACAAAAACTTTTTCAGAATCAGAATCTTTTTTGGCACATGAATAAGGCCAGTGGAGAGTTTTGTTGTCACAGTTTGCTACTGTCAGAGACACCATAACAATAGACAACTAACACTTAGGGCACAATGTAGACAAGGAACCGATACAAGATACACAGCAGACAGGAGTAAATGTAACCAGTGTGATAAATGCAGCAGTTCTGGGTATGAACACATCACTCAAGTCCCTACCCTGAACACATTGTCCCAATGCTCAGATCCCTACCATGGACATGCTGACCCCAGTACTCAAGTCCCAACCCTGGACACACCGTTACAGTGCTCAGATCCAAACCCTGGACAAATTACTCCAGTGCTCAGGTCCCTACCCTAAACACATTACTCCAGTGCTCAGGTCCTTACCCGGGAGACATCACTCAAGTACTCAGGTCCCTACCCGAAACACATCACTCCAGTGCTCAGGTCCCTACTTGGGAGATATCACTCAAGTGCTCAGGTCCCTACCCTAAACACATAACTCCAGTGCTCAGGTCCCTACCCGGGAGACATCACTCAAGTGCTCAGGTCCCTACCCTAAACACATTACTCCAGTGCTCAGGTCCCTACCCTAAACACATTACTCCAGTGTTCAGGTCCCTAGGTTCCAGTTAACTACAGCATTAATTTCAAAATCTTGCTTGTTGTGTTGAGGCTGTTGGATGGCTTAGGCCTGAAATACATTTCAGATGTGCTGGTAGAACAAAACCCTCTTAGGCTGCTCAGATCTCTGGTCGGCTAGTAGCACCAAACATGCTGAAGCAGTTCTCAACCTTTTTGTTTCCTAAAGCTGATAACACAAACAGCCAACCATGTGGCTGCACCTGAATACATACAGAATCACAGGGGTAGGGTTGGGTGTTCACTTTTTGCTTGACTGAGCATTATAATGGCTCAGATTCCTGATCTACATCATTTTAAAAGCTGGGTTGATTGTTGGTGCCAGACATGATGGCTACAGCATCTCAGAAATAACCCTCCTGGGATTTTCACACACTGGAGTTTATGAATGGTGTGATGAACAAAAACATACAGTCAATAACGCTTCTGTGGGAAAAAGACACCTTGTTAAATAAGAGAGGTCAGAGGAGAATGGCCAGACCTGTTAAAGCTAAGAGGATGGTTGCAAAAGTGACACCCTATCGAGAATCATGCTGCCCTTTGCTGTTCTGTCCTGAGTTGCTGTTATAATCTTAACGCTTTGACTGACACATGGTTAATTATAAAGAATGTGGGGCCAGTCAGCTCGTCGCTGGACTGAATGGCACAGAAATCAAGGTCGCTGCTTCCCACCTGCTCTGGAAGAAGCATTATGACTGCTGTACAGCTCCCCAGGGCTATACTCTGACCACGCAATCTGTGCCCAGCTCCAACGGTGACTGAAGAGAATGTAAAGCGTGACACCAAATAAAGCCACAGAGAAAGTCATTAGACATTATTTCCTGGGCCACAAATGTTGCAAAATCCAAATCCAATCTTTGGTGGACCTCAAACTTTACTATATATATTCTTTATATAGCATGGGCTGCCCCTTCCCTGCACTCTCTGCACTCAGTCTCAGCTCCAAAATGGGTAACTCTCACCTCACAGCTGAGTCTCTGCAGGTCTTGATTTAATGGAGCTTGTGACAGAGATTTATAACCACCCTGACCATGCCCCTGTCACACCCTGACCACACCCCAAACAAACCCCCCCATGTCAGAAACATTTAATATGAAATTAAAAAATCAAATGAGTTGGGGTGGGGAGGGGATTTAGTGAAAGTGGACTGGATTTGCTATGACATGATATTTTTTCATTTAAAAAATTTCTCAAAGGATTCAGGCACAATTGCAGCAAATTGTTTTTGCAATAATATAAAGAGAAATAGTATAATATTTTATCATAAATATTATAATGCAATTTTAAGAAAAATGAATTTCATTTAAATTATTTTACCTGAAGGAATAATGCTTCCGTATCAGGATTTCACCGAAAGACCCTGAGGGAAATGAAACACGATTCTGAGCATCTAATTTAAGTCACAGCATTCTGAAACAATAAGTGTTTTGCTTAATGATGTTAGAATATGTTGGTGTGAGTCACTCTGCAGACTGCGCTGTATAACTTCCACGTGCTGCCATAAACAGGCCCCGCGTCACATCTGGCTGCCTGCGTTACGATGCAGACACCAGCTGCCTGCCTCTTTGGCTGACAGAGGCTCTGCACCCAGAGTTCATGTTGTTCTGTTCATTTCTGCTAAGTTGTAGATGGCAGCAGATCCTCATTTTCAGCAAATGGTGCCATTCTGAATGTGTGCTCCGGTTCCCTGTGTCTGGATAAATGCCCAGGGGTGTCCTCTTCTCCTCTGTGTCCCAAGCTGACTCTCAGAATGCACTTTTAGGCAGAGGCCCAGACCCTTAAAAAGAGGTCCGTTAAAGATTCATGGGAACAACATCACTGAACTGCTATAGACCACTTAAGAGATGCATTAATAGAGATATTGTTTGTTTTTTTCCTTTCCTTTTCTTTCTTTCTTGTTTAAAGCTGTATGTTAAACATTTACAGAATATTAAGTTTAGCTGGACAGTCAGTATTTTTTTTTCACTGTACACTGGCTGTACAAACAAAACTCAAAGAAACTTTAAACATATTACAACATACCAGGTACTTAACACTAATTTCACTAACTGTTCACATGAACGATGTGCAGTCAATAAGGCGCAACAAGCTGCCTTTCTATAAAATGTCTGCCATTTCCAAGCAAACTTCATGTAAAGGATTAACAACAATAATCATAAGAAACCCTCACTGGGCGTAATGACATTAGGGCAAACTCTCCATTTCCCAGTAAGAAGGAACACCTTAGCATGCACATTTCCCAGTAAGAATGGGCACCTCCGCATTTCCATTTCCCAGTAAGAAGGAGCATCTCAGCATGCACATTTCCCAGTAAGTAGGGGCACCTCAGCATGCACATTTCCCAGTAAGAAGGAGCACCTCAGCATGGACATTTTGCAGTAAGAAGGAGCACCTCAGCATGGACATTTTGCAGTAAGGAGCACCTCAGCATGCACATTTCCCAGTAAGAAGGAGCACCTCAGCATGGACATTTTGCAGTAAGATGGAGCACCTCAGCATGCACATTTCCCAGTAAGAAGGAGCACCTCGGCATGCAAATTTTTCCAATAAGAAGGAGCACCTCAGCATGCACATTTCCCAGTAAGAAGGAGCACCTCGGCATGCACATTTCCCAGTAAGAAGGAGCACCTCAGCATGGACATTTCCCAGTAAGAACGAGCACCTCGGCATGCACATTTCTAAGTAAGAACGAGCACCTAAGCATGGTCATTTCTCAGTAAGTACAAGCACCTCATCCTACAAATTTCCCAGTAAAAACAAGCACCTCAGCCTGTACATTTCTCAGTAAAAATGAACCCCTCAGCCTGCACAATTCCCAGAACGACCACTTCAGCACACACAATTCCCAGTAAGAACGAGCACCTTAGTCTGCACATTTCCCAGGAAACCTAACACCTAAGCATGCACATTTCTCAGTAAGAACGAGCACCTAAGCATGGTCATTTCCCAGTAAGTACAAGCACCTCATCCTACATATTTCCCAGTAAAAACAAGCACCTCAGCCTGTACATTTCTCAGTAAAAATGAACCCCTCAGCCTGCACAATTCCCAGAACGAGCACTTCAGCACACACAATTCCCAGTAAGAACGAGCACCTCAGTCTGCACATTTCCCAGGAAACCTAACACCTCAGCATGCACATTTGCCAGTAAGAATGAGCACCTCAGCACACACATTTGCCAGTAACAATGAGCACCTCAGTCTGCACATTTCCCAGTAAAAACTAACACCTTAGCATGCATATTTCCCAGTAAGAACGAGGACCTCAGCACACACATTTCCCAGTCAGAATGAGGACCTCAGCATACGCATTTATGTACAAAGTAGCAGCTCAGCATGTACTTCCCAGCCCTCAGGCCTTATTAGAAAAGCAGAATTCAGGTGTAATTAGCACAGCATCCTAATATCCTATCTCAGGCAGTGTGCCACGAGCGACCCAGCAAACCAGCAGCTTATAATATTTGTTTATGATTTAGAGTATGATGAATAAAACACAAGGCTGGGGGGGAGTGAGATTAAGCGGCACAGTGACCCCCCTCCCCTGTGCCGGCCCGCCACACCACCGCCGAGCACACTTAATTGTGAGGTGTTTATTTAATATTCCAGGTGAATGCACACAGTTCATTATATATTTTCCTCGACCTGCCGTTTTTATACAAACTGAGCTTCATAGTCACTTTCCAGAGCTACATTTTTAACAACAGCAATCTCTTTGCTGTGGGGCGCCACCCTAGCTCTTGTCCTGTGCCCTCCCCCAATCTAAAGTAGGATAAATAAAGGTCTCATTGTGATATATGATGCACTGGGCCACACATAGGGCACTTGGGGAGAGAATGCAGATACTGGTGTTGGTTTCATTCTGGCAGCCATATTGCTCAGTCACTAAACTTATCAATCATAATGCTACATAAGGTACATCGCAGTTGTGTCCCCACATCCCCTGCTTGTTTTTCAATTTGCCAGTTATCATTTTGTTTTTTCTGCAATTGTAATTGAGCCTCCATGTTTGCACCACACAAACGGGAGATGCGATTGTTCTGATGAGTGTCACCTTTAAAAAACACAGATACCATGTCCTGTGGTACCTGACACAAAGGATCGTCCTTTCAAGCTGGCATTTTCACATAAGTACAGTAGTTAAGTGATATTCCGTGTTTTTTATGATTCAATCAAGAAGCAGTCAAGCTATTTTTTCCCATCCCTTCTGGCAATGATAAGCATCAAACTGGCAGTTACAAAATCTAATTAGCTGACAAAAGCATTTGTTTCAATTAAACTGTCATTCAGTATTCTACGTGGATCAGAAATCGGAAGAAAGGATGTATATAACCTTGGTTTGGGGAGGACAAAAAAGGCAGGCAAAACATTTGCTGAAATCCCTGAGGTCCCAGGTGCCTTTCACGTAAGATGAGCCAAATCTGATTTTATGAAATGCTTAATGCGGCCAGAGCTGGCGAGCTGGACGAGGCTGTTTTTCTGGCACAGAGTTAAGATAGCCCTTGTGTCGGCCTTGGATACGTCTGTGAATGGCCCCAGTAGCCCTTTACTTAATGTACTCATGTTGCCTTTGGATACGTCTGTGAATGGCTCCAGTAGCCCTTTATTTGATGTACTCATGTTGCCTTTGTGTCGGCCTTGAACACGTCTGTGAATGGCCCTGTTTGCCCTTTACTCGATGTACTCATGTTGCCTTTGTGTCGCCCTTGGATACGTCTCTGAATGGCTCCAGTAGCCCTTTACTTGATGTATCCATGTTTTTATGTTTTTTTGCAAATAAAGGAACTGATTTTTGCATAAGTAACGGAATTTAATGCTTCCTGCTCAGAGCATCATGTTTCAGGGTGTATGCGTGTCATGTTTCAGTACATCTAGGTTTCATATTTCAAAGCGTATGGGTGTCATGTTTCAGTGTGTATAGGCATCGTGTTTCAGAGCATATAAGCGTCATGTTTCAGTGTGTACAGGTGTCATGTTTCAGTGCATATAGACATGTTTCATTGTGTATGAATGTATGTGCATCACTGTTCAGAGCATATAAGCGTCATGTTTCAGTTTGTATAGGCATCATGTTTCAGAGCATATAAGCGTCATGTTTTAGTGCATATAGACATCATGTTTCAGAGCATATAAGTGTCATGTTTCAGTGCGTACAGGTGTCATGTTTTAGTGCATATAGACATCATGTTTCAGAACATATAAGCGTCATGTTTCAGTGTGTACAGGTGTCATGTTTCAGGGCATATAGACATCATGTTTCAGAGCATATAAGCATCATTTTCCAGCGCATATAAACATCATGTTTCATTGTGTATGAATGTATGTGCATCATTTTTCAGAGCATATAGGCATCATGTTGCAGTGCATATACACTCACCTAAAGGATTATTAGGAACACCATACTAATAGGGTGTTTGACCCCCTTTCGCCTTCAGAACTGCCTTAATTCTACGTGGCATTGATTCAACAAGGTGCTGAAAGCATTC
>JAODLC010000113.1:31305458-31316974 GCA_026781145.1 Hippopotamyrus pictus
CCTCAGAGTTATGACCTTAACCTCATTGAAGGTCTTTGGGATGTGCTGAAGGAGGCTTTATGGAGTGGTTCAACTCATTTGTCAATAAAGGATCTTGGTGAGAAATTAATGCAAATCTGGATGAAAATAAAAGGGTGAGATGTTGCATAAGCCTGTGGAAACAACGCCATGACAAATGTGCGCCATAATCAAAGCTAAAGGTGGTCCAACGAAAAATTCAAATGGCGACTTTTTTTTTGGACAGAGAGTGTACATGACCTAGATTGCTAAGTATGGTACTGTAAACCGAGACAGGTATGCATGTGAGAAATTGCAGCATTGAATGAATGGCCTTATCCTGCCTGAATCATAGACTAGCAGGACTTGCTGGGATATTCTGGGTAAACAGAAAGCATGATGAACAGACAGACCCCACAGACATCACAGATCAGGACTCAATCCAGCATAAATACATAAATAAAATGAATGAACACACTAAATGCAGGGTGTCTCCAGCCTTGTGCCCTGGGCTGCTTGGAGCAAGCTCCAGCCCCACCCCGCCATGACCCTGAACAGTTTAAGTGATGGGCAAGATGGATAAATGGACATTTAACCCCTCGTTGCAAGCTAGTATTCAATTCAATTCAATAAATTTTATATAGGGCCTCTCACATCACAGTTATCCAAAGAGGCGTAACAATGATTCAGGAAAAGGGAAGAGGGAAAGAAAGAGTGGCATAGGAGTGATCCCGCATCCAGTAAATTGACTAGCTGTAAAATGTACGCTAAGCATATCGTCACTCGTTTTCTCCGCTGAAATATTGTAACTGGTGTGAATCCAGGGATGGCTTTTAATGGTTCTGTATATGGTTTATAAATGTATTATCCATTATTACATTATAGCAGAGTCTGGCAGCAAAACATAGCACTTTCCTTTGCTTAAAGCTTTGAGGCTGCAATATAAATTTGTAACCAAATATGCACTTTAAGCATCGAGACAATCAATAACACTCTGCGATAACACAATTACATGACACTGGAATAAAATGGGGAGCCCAACTGCCCTTAATCCAGTCAAAGAGAATTGTGTCACCCTGGATCAATAGCTATTTTCTAGAGGTAATACTTGGTTTCAGGTCCAAGGCTAGATAAGGTAGAGCTAAATAACTTGTACTCATTTTTATATAAAAAGTCACATCCATTAGTATATTTCATGTCTGGGCACACAGATACTCTATCAAACACATTTCTACTTCTCCTGTAGTTTTTGGCTTTCAAAATATTATTGTTTGTGTCCTCCCGTTGGATTTTTAACATGGAATATGATTCGCTACGGTGATCCTGCATCCAGAATGTGTTTGAAAAGCTTCCCCTGTCCCAGCATAGAAACAGGAAGCTTAATGGATTTCTCCTTCTCCTGTTTTACTTGGAGATTAAAACGTGCTGCCGGTATTGTGTGCAACCAGAAACTTGTTACATTTGTCTGTAGAGCAATGCGTGCATGATGTGATGTTCAGGACGTTGTGTCTGTGATCAGAAGGTTGCTTGATCTAATCCCAGGATTGGCATAGTGATGTCACCGATGGCATAGTAACCGAGAGGAAATGTAAGGCATGTATATCCCCCAATATTTAATTTAGCTTCATATGTCCCCCCCCCCCAAAAGAAATCTTTGCATGTAAATTATTGAGTTGTGTCTACCTATCAATGGATGTCACCTTTGGGCCCCAGAGCAAGGTCCTTAACCCCCAGTTCCTGAAACTGTTTGGCTCTGTTTACTCAGAAAATGTATATCACTCTGGAGAAAAGAGTTAAAAGAGAAATAAATGTAATGTGTATAGAAAGAGGCGGATGGCTTAAAACATGTACATGTTGCACTGGGGGTGGTTTGCTGAAGTCAAGAGTATTTATCAGTGTGATGTATAAAGGCATTTCCAAGCCATCGCACAGACTTACAAACTACGGTTAGATGCTCGCTGGCACACCTATCGTTCATGGAAGTCCCCCGTGATCTAGACCAGTGTGTTTTTCAAATCTCATTGAACAGTGGTGAGAAATGAAAGGGGCTTCATTGCCCCCAGGCTGAAGCCCACATGTGGCCTGCAAGTTTGGGGTTTGGGGAGAGGAGCTGCTGATTTATCCATCCTATCATGTGTCCAGTGCATCCAGGTGAATATTAATCCCAAACAGGAGCCTATCTTTCCTCACGGAGGCCCCACAGGCATCACTGACATGCGTTTGCTCTGCGGGGAAGAGCTGCTCTCCTGGCTAGATCCTTATTGGTATTTTAAAAAGTCACACCCGTTTCATCACCTGGAAGGGGAGGGGAGATTGATGGTGCGTTGCTTAGCGATGGTAACTAGGGGCTTCCTCTCTCTCCACAGCCTGAAGCTTTCGATACGATTTGATAAGGAAATGATGCAGCGCTTTTTCAGGCTCACCTAGCTGACAGACGGCAGGGAAATCAAACTGTGTGTGTGTGTTGGGGGGGACACCTACACTGACTTGACGTGAATTATAAAATGTGCCCCAGCATCTATTACACAGAGGAGCGAGAGAGTTTATGCATACGGTAAACTGCACATCGCTGCAGGGGCCGCCAATCCCGCAGCATCCATTCAAAGTCAGAGAGCAGGAAAATTACAGAAAGCATCTGAGCTCAAAGGGAGTATTTCTCACCGACAATGGGGATCGATCGACTGCTGAAGGCAGGCCAGTTTACAACTTAAACTGTAGCTTACATTGTCACAGTGATAATATAAAGAAATGCTTCCCAAAATATTATAACATGATGCCCTGGTGTTAAAATACTTCTGCTATTTTACTATACTAAATATACTAGCTTCCAACTTACATTCATTTAGTTGAAAATTTATGTTATCTTAAAAGTAATACTGTCTAAAATAATGGCTATACTGTAAACAGGCCAAATTACTAGAAAGGAGTTTTAGTCCACATAATCAATGGTCATCGAATAGAAATACATGTTACTGGAATCAGAATTAATGTACATTCTTTCCTGTTAATATACATACATACAGTCCAATATATTTCCCTGTCACTTTCCTTCATCACTTTGATGAAAACATATAACATAATGTCAATTTTCCTTCATTTTCATGAGTAGTAGCATGTATTTAACTCTAGTTAATGGAACTTCACTCTTTCAGCATTTGACTGAGAATAAACAGTCCGGCAGTGCCTCAGAACCAGCTGGAAGTGGCAGCAAATCCAGTGCGCAAAACATTACTGAAACACAAGGGCAGTGCACTGGTGACACTGGAGGCAGCATAGGAGACATGAGGTGAACCAAAGACGTTGTTAGACTCACAGAAATCAAGAAGGCTTTGATTCAGGAGAGCTTATTGTAATATGTGCAGAAAGCAGTCGGTTACACTATGCAGTGAGAATCTTACTCAGCATGTACTTCAGCTGTCGGTAAACACAAATTAAACATAAAGCACAAATACAAACTAAGGTTCTTCAATAAGATAATACATAGGAGTATAATTATGAATAAATACATAAGCAATTTAAGCAATTAAATTAACTTAAGCAATTTCCCTACAGAATCAATAAAGTTCTTTTCTGATTCTGAATGCAATGTAAACATGTTAATATATAAGCAATGTAAACTTATAAACATGGAAGGAATATGATAGGATAAGATATTGGAGACAAAGAGGTTCAGAGGTTAATGAAGGTTAATGAAGTTCAGAGGTCATGCGAGGCGCTAATGAACTGGGGCGTCAGAGCGGGAGGTCGGTTTCAGACACGCAGGAGGTCGTAGATGAGTGGGACTGGTCCTGGAGATGGTCCCCCTGGGGGCGTCCCCACAGGAACATGTGCATCCCGCCCCCTGTTTAATCCAAACGCCATGGAAACAGTGACACTCTGCCAGCTTTACTTATTACTGGTATTTTTTATTTATACCTGCATTTTATGATTGTAAACAGAGAGCCAATTTCATATTAAATCTGAGTAAATGGCAAAAACGAGGCCTTGTGTTTAGCAAAGTGCCCTGTTTTGTTTTTTTTTTTTTTTTTAAATCTTTCTTCTAATGTTAAGTCTCCCATTTAATCATCTTGATCATTTACAGCGTGAGCTGCTGGACAGCTCTGTAATGGCGTAGGACTAGGATACCGATTGCCTGTCCCGTATCCATGACGATCGATCGGTGGCCCTCTGCATGCACATCGCCTGGACTAATGGCCCTGTTAAAGTTTTATATAGTTAACAGGATGCCATTGGACTGGGCGTTTCAGGTTTGTCTGGAGAGAGCCTCGGGGAAATATGGAGAAAAGATGATAGAAATTTCCAGAACTTGTGTAGCCATTTTTAGCCTGTTTCATCCCTATCTCACTGTATCATGACGCATGCAAACTTACCTTATAGGAAATATGCCAGTCTTTCCTCCTATTTGCTAGACAGCTGTGTAACATTGCAGAGTACACAAATACTCAATATAGGTCACTAAATACTGAATCAGAATCTGAATCCTTCTATTCCCCAAGGACTAAAAGGACAAGGAATTTGTTTTGGTGCTGATGGGAGCATGAGCATACAATTACACATACAATCAAGAAAAGAAGTACAAAAAACAATATGAATAATAGGGAGACTGAAAGACTGAAAGAAAGACGCGTAGACATATAACGGAGATACAGGTGTGGTAGACTGGGAAAGGAAAGGATTTCACATGTAAGTTTTTAACATTTGCCTGAAGTTATTTATTATGCTTGAATGCTCAGTGTCATTTTCTGAGTGTTACTTTCCTGCAAGTTTGACTTTTATGATTTTCAACATTGTGAGGGAAGATTGGCTCGAGTGATTGAAAATAATCTAATTTAATCCGCCAAACCCAACATAAGATGGTGGATGTCTCTGTATTACTATTCAGAATCATTTTGTCCTGTAAATATACTAATATTTTTTCTCTAAACGTACAGAACTTAAATGGTCTCAGGAAATTTTACTGTGTTACACAAAATTCTAAAATTTTAAATATACATAAGCAATGAAGTAGTGACTTTGTTTTTCAGGCTCACCTAGCTGATACATAAAAATAACTTATTTTCATTAGTAAATGTGTAACACATACTGTATAAACAGACAATACTGATCCACCAGAAAAGAGTAAGTCAACAATGACTGAAGGTGCATCCAAAATCATAGTAGGTACTGAATTGCATTAGGAATGTTCTTCTCAACTATTAATGTAGCACGTACTTCATGCATGTATGAGAACAGTTTGCATGCACTGTGGTCTCCATCTCACACATTAGCTAACCCAGATGTGGACCAATGATGCAGACTGACCCCTGTGAAAGTTAAAAACTATCAGTGTATAAAAAGCATTTTTGAGTCAACTTATGTAACAGTTTTTTTTTTTTTTATATGCACTGCTAAGACGAGCTACAGTTATAGCTTGACTATGTCATTTAATCAAACTACTGTCCTTGTCTCAGTATACATGCACGTCAGGCAAATCGATATATTGACCCAAGTATGTTTGACTCTGCTACAATAGGTGGTGATATGGCTCCTTTCAGCTTTTTAGTACTAGGCTTTTTCTGGTTGACGTATTATGCCACAGACATAAAAAAATAAAATTAATAATAATGGGTGCATGGACAAATGGAAGTGACACAAGCTTTAATTGCAATCTGGTCGGAAGAACAGATACAACAAGATCAGGATAGCATGACAAGAAATAAAGTATTTTGTATAATATAGTATGACAGCACAGTACTGGAAATTTTTAAAATATTCCAATGTGATTTTGTTGTAATAGATATTGGGATATTTACAAAACAAAAAAAGGAGTCTAGCATAAATTTCTCACTAACCTGTCAAAGAGTTAAACAGCAAGGATGAAAATGATTATGATTGTCTTGGAGAACACATGCAGCGTTCAGCAAAAGCAGTGGAGGTAAACTTTAAACTGATTTTTAAACATATACTAGATAATCTTGAAAAAGAATAATCATTAAAATTGCAAAAACTTGCTACGTTTTTCCCTACGACAGAGTAAAACCGTTTAGTGAGACTTAAACTCCTTGCACTATAATATCTGTACCAAACTGAAGGTAAGAAAAAGTTTGATCTTAATCTAGCTGATTAGTGATGTAAGAATCGGATGTGAATAACATGCGATGTTGGTATTAATATTGCACATTGTCCAGCCCTATAATATCTTAGTCATTTTTTGAATTCAGTACAAAATACCCGCCTTGCATTGTAACGTCATTTGGCACCGGTATCAGTTTTGATGCCAGTGGAAATCCAACACTTTCTTGAAGTACTGTACCAAAAAGTACGTTACCTGGTGCAGTGGAAAAACACCTTTTACTAATGTGGTGAATTGGACAGTTTTGCACCGCTGTACATCTCGTACGTGCTGTATATCCTCTGCTATGCTGCAAGCTTCTTCTGTTACTTCCAGGTCAAAGCTTGAGTCCAATTGAACTTATACATGCAGGAGTAAATTGACTCCAAATCATATTATCTGGATGTCATAGTCTGACTAAGAGAAAATTGTATGATCTCAGTTGTACTACATGTCTACATTTCTTAGTATGCATGTAAACGTGTCTAATCCATACTGAGGATTCAGACATACTACTACTACATAGCAAATAAGTTTGCAATTTTTCACTTTGAGTATCAACTGACACAAAGACATTTTTTGTCGCTCTGCTATCAATGCACATCTTTATTTGGTAGCACTGCCTTGTAGATTATGAGAAGTCCAGCAAAAAAAGCAGCCAGGAGCCAGAGTAAATAACATTATATCTTCTATTCTTTCACATTTTGCTGAGAGGTTTTTATTCTTTGGCATGGCTGCCGTGTGTAATGTCATTATTTACAGACACAGTGAAACCCACCCGAGTCATTTCTGAGATTGTTTAAAACTGATGATAATAATAATGGACATGCAATTACAGCAGAAAGTTTGCTGAGAAAGAAAGGCTGTAAATACGCTATTAGTTTGCATCCCCCTCAGTGAAGTGGCTCAGACGAAACAATAAGTAATAAGCAAATTAAGTGATGGGTATTAAATATATCTTGATTGCTGTTTCAAGCAATTGAAGCATAGGCTAATATTTAGTAATATTTATTGCCTTGTTTTTCAGGTTCATCCACCATTTCTGTCACGTTGAGTAGGGGAGCGAGCCGGCAAACACGCGAGAGAGCCAGGACGTAGGGCAAAATGTAAGTGTTTAATGGCAGCGACACGGGGTAAACACCTACAAACATCAATGACAGACACTTGAACTAGGAAGACGTGGACCTATATACACAAGACGGGTTGAAATTAACTAGACACAGATGGAAACAATCAGGTAGGAACATGAGGTAACGAGGTGGGCGTGGCACACAGAAGGATCAAACGGAGCGGGGCGTGACAATTTCACCTTGAGAGAAAGATAGCTTTCCTATTAGTGAAAATTTTCCTTGTAAAATTTCTCAATTTCTTCTTGTTCTCCTGCACCACTCAGAACTAAGCACAGCTGACGTCCAGATGTGACCATCTAATCGTTTATCAAGCCCAGTTGATTAAGAGAGTCAATGGCGCAAAAGCCAGCATACAGAGAGTGTTCCCAAGACCAGGACTTATAAACCCTAAAAAATACAGACTTAACTAGAGTCAGTGCTGCATTTAAACAGCCTAGCCTGCTGTAGGCTGAGCATCATGTCATACATTATCAGCAGCTGTCCCACTGCAGTAATTGAAACTTCTCTAATGGTGTTAGAGATAAAACAGATATGACAGCTTGTCTGGGGATCCAGCAGAAATACTGATGATAGGCATCTAATCCTCAGGGCTGGTGCTCATCCTTTGCAGAAATCCCAGACAGTGCCTTGGTGTCCTACAGGCTTAAGTTATCATTATTAGGGTCATTACAGATATTAGGAACTTGTCACCCTGTGTGAAATATATTCAGACCCATTGAAACAGTTCATTTGGATATTTCTCTATACTCACTATACTGGTTCCTCCCACAGTAGAAAGTTATGTGACTTAAAGTGCTCTAAGTTCTTCTGGGAAAAAGCAGTTAATATATTTTTACATACTCTTTACAGTGAATGTCTGCTGAAAGTAATCAATTTATAAGCCTTATCAGCAAGATTTACTCTTAGAACAATGCCACATTGATTTCCTTTATTGAACTGAATATATTGTCATTAAAATAACATTTACTTTTGCATTTACATTGCATTTATTTAGTCGATGCCTGTGTATAAAATGACATGAGAGGCAGATAATAAATCACAAGCAAGCGGCTGTCAAGTACGAGTACAGCTAGGCAGAGCCCTCAGTGAGTTAGCATTGGACCCAGAGCACTACAATACAATACAAAGCAATGTAAGAAGCTTACAATAAGATGTAAGGTCCAAAGAGCTTATCAAATCAAAAGCACCATGAGGAGTATCCTCCTATTAGAAATGAGAAATTAGAATATGAGAGCATCCATTTTTGCCAAGACACTGTAACCAAGTGATGACAACAAAGCAGATTAGAGACAAGCTAGTTGAGGTGCTCCCAGAAGAGATGGGTCTTGAGGCAATTGGCAGAAAGGATTCTACTGACAGAAGGGGATGTGTAGCTTATTCCACCATTGAGGAACCTCACAGGATAAATGTGCAGTTATTATTTTCATGTGGTGGAGGCATCTCCTGGTGGCTTCAACTTACAGACTGAAGAACCTGCAATGAAACGTACTGCGGGTCTTTTTGAGAGATTTTGTGGAAGTAGGTGCTGTTCCATTAGCAGCTCTGAAAGTAGCACCAAGGACTTGAGCTTGGCAAAGAGTGATCTGGAAAGTGATGGTTAGCCTCAGGTCCTTCTTGACATATTGTGTTTTATTTTAGATTACAGTATTCACAATAAGCAGAAACATTGTAGATGACAGTTACATCACACAAAGCTGAAAAACATTACGTAAGTATTAGAATAGTTTCTCCAAACATTTGACAGTGTTGCACCTGCAGCAAAGCTGAAAGTGGTTAATTGCTAATTAAGTGGCTGCCAAGGACGAGATGTCATCCTGAAATGCCTGGAGTGTGTGTGAGTGTGTGTCCTGTGACGGACCGCTATCCTGCCCTAGGCATCCCCCAGCTCTGCGCCCTGTGCTGCCTGGGACATGCTCCAGGCCCCCTGGGACCCTGTTCTGAATCAGCGCTTGGAAGATGGATGGCTAGATGTGCTATAATATACTGAGGAAATTAACTTGAAATCAAAAGCTTGTGATTTTAAATGTGCGGAAGATGAAAAACACTCTTCCCTGCAGCAAGATCTGAATCCCTTTCACCCAGCTGGAGAGGGTAACCTTTCCATTTTCCTTAGTAAAATGTCGGAACTGAAGTATCCACATCCGATAGCAAAATGTTCGCCAAAGGCTAATCGGGTTCATTATTTTCATTCCTCTCTGTTACCTTTAAATGACTGGGAGGTATTTTCATAATGGTTATGCTTTAAAATGGTCTTCTCTCTTCAAGATGCAGTCACCAGAGGTCACAGACAGATAGATGCTAGCTAGCACATTCTTTGGGTCATTCTCTGGGAACACAGTGGCCCAGCAGTGCATACCTGTTGGTTATCAAGCTGCTAGCATGGAACATGGAAAAGATTTGTAATATAAAAATGCTGTTCAGAAAAGATACCCCAGAGACAAAGATACCCCTGTGCAAAGTATTTGCCTTTTTATTAAGTGAAACTCAGACAGTGGTCATTGAATGTATTCTCAAAACCCAGATCAAACAGTTCCCAGGATTTTGAATAACATGTGATAAGGGAAAGTGATTCACTGTAATGGTCAAATGTGAAGATAAACAGATACGGGTAAAGATAGGTACAGCGCCATGATTTTTTGGTGAGTAAGTGCTGATGTCCACAGAGATTGGTGTTTGTATCCAGTGCTGTACTTTTCAAAGCTGTAGCAGTAACTTTCATTCATGCTGCTGTCAGTCAAATTACAGTCTGGCAGTGGCTCTCTTAGAAAACAGCTTTAACTGCATGCTAATATGTCAGATTGTAGCTGCCTTAAGTACTTTTATGGCGCTGTAATTCTCCCAAAAACTGTATATGCTAAAGGAGTAATAATTCTCTGCCGAAGTTCAATGAAACTGGTTATAGTAGACAGAATTCAAGTTTACCTGCGTGACCTGCATATAACCAAACATATAGCTCTCAAACGAGCAGCAGGTAAGAAACAAAACAAAAAAAGGCAGCAGGAGATGACTTAATGTGAACAGTCAATAAAACAAACACTAACAGTGCCCATCGTCACAAAGAATAAAAGTGCTTAGGTCAAAACACGCTACACATGCAAGAAACATTTTCCTACCTGTCATCATTTAAAAAATAATTTCTCATGCTGGTTATTTTTACTGTAATATGAAAAATACAAGTATGAGAACCAGACAAACTGATTTTCACAATCAAATGCTAAAAATGACAGTTAGTTAACGCTAATAATTGACAGATTGCTCTGCTCTCCCCGTTTCCTGTTACGATCGACAGTGCCAGTGCACACAAGAACCTGGATATTTATAACTATGTCAAACTTTTGTCAAACACCACATCTAGGCATTATTTACTTATGGAGATATTTGCGGCAGTGTCATTTTCTGCTTACAAGCATACATGACTGTGCTGTATACCATAAAGGTTCTATGTACCATAAAGATGTTATACTGTATACTATAAATATGTTATATATCATGAAGGTGCTATACAGGCAGTTATGAATGATATCCATTCTTCAGTCTATATTTAAGAAGAATTTGTCAAATTTAAGTTGGAACATGTGATTCCTATTTAGCATCCATTAGTCAAATGTTTGTCTTGGTATATAGTATATATTTACTGTATTGTACTGTACTATACTGTACCTTGAGCCGGAGAACGACTGTAGCCACGTAATGTTTTCAAGAGCATCACAAAGTAGCGCATGCGTTCATTATGAACCACTGTATTTAAGTCAAATTTTTTTATATAATAGTCTTAATCCAGGGACTGCCTGTATCACTATCACTATCATTCACTTGATAAACTGTTTTTGCATGCAAGTACTGCTTCTTGCTAAGACCATATCATATTATAGTGTGCGTAGTGCTTTTCTCTCCGACCTAAAATCACAAAAATACAGATCTGATTCCGCGTTATATTTGACTTGGATACCAATACATCACATTTAATTGTGACGTCACTGCAAATGTGACTATCTTGATGATGTGCCCTTAAAATCACAGTAAAATGCTGCAACATGCGCCTGACTGCGCCTCATTTTAGGACTGACACATCCATGGGTACTCAGATGGGTACATTTGCGATTTAAATAACGTGGGTGCTGGATGGGAAAATGACAACCACGCCAGGCTTATGCTAGCAGAAACACCTGCGTCGCGTCCTGGCGCCACGTTGTGCCGGGTGTACGACATGGCCAAAAGGCACCGGGTGTACGACATGGCCAAAAGGCACCGGGTGTACGACATGGCCAAAAGGCACCGGGTGTACGACATGGCCAAAA
>JAODLC010000113.1:31344100-31359621 GCA_026781145.1 Hippopotamyrus pictus
TATGAATGCATTATAATGCATTATGAAGGTATCTATAATGCGTTACGCACACGTACCTTAAGTAAAGTGTTACCGAACTGATCACTAAAGAAAAATAAATTCTTCAAAAATACGTTTATATAATAATAACTTTATATGTTTATATGCTCCATAATGAGACGCATCATTTTGAGCAGATCATGCTGATAAGTAGTAAGATCAGAATGATTTAGTTCGTGAAATGACCAAGATTCTCACTTTTAACAAAAAAGCCCACAATTGGCTGCAATTTCATCTGATAGCTGCTTTTACCGAAGTTTGCTGCAGCATCTGAAAGATGTAAATACTAAGGATTAATAACAGGGTCGCTCATTTCAGGCTGTAGATTACAGTCCTGCATAATGACATGACTGACAGATAATCCATCTTGAACATGCATATAACGTCACATGAGCTGAATACCTCAATAAGACTTTCTTCCAAGGCCTAAAATGAATTAGTGGGATGTTAAAGGCTACCAGATTTACTGCAAATTTGCAAATTTCTCGAGTGAGTGTCCCCACAGCCATTCGTCAGCTCTGTAATGTTCGAGCGTCACATGACCGTGAAGGCCGCAAATGTTTAATGTCGTCCTTGGGAAGAAATATGTATTGTGAGATATGTGTTCCTTTATGAAGGAGAGTCGAATGGCAGTTATTAATGCCGTCAATATGTGACCTGTGCTACATAGCTAATCATTTGAGCTTCCAAAGAAGCGGTAGGTAGTTATCCTGCTGCAAGGAGAGCTGCACTTACATCTGCCACACTTAGAACTTCAGGTTTGTGCTTTGAAGTCCATCAGGGAGCGAGCGGCAGCGCTGTGTGTGCACTCTCCATCTCCATATATGCTATTAGATGTGTAGCTGACAGCTTCGTTTTTGGAGATAATTACATAGCAGACATGGAAAAGAAATACTACTGTGAATATGAAACTGATATTAAATAGCAGTACAGATCGAGGTCTGGTTAAGCCTGTTTTGAAACATAATTATGGAGAAGGGATACCTGCCACAACCATCACTTGATGCAAAATATATATATTCAAGGCACCGACTTCTGATTGGCTCATTGAGACCAGCAGGAGAGTTTAAATACTGTGCCCCGGCTTCTGTCTTCCAGAACTTTCTTCCAGAGAAAGGTAAGGTTTTCATTCAGTTTCATCATACAAACGAATTAGCGTTGTGTTGCTTCAGTTTATTATTCAGTCATAATGACATTGTCAAAATGAAGCTGCATTTGTACTATTTCACTTAGAAAGTTGAGTTAACATCTATCTTTAACGAGGAGTGGGACTTATAAGGGCATTTCAAAGAGAGTACTGAGTGTCAGAATGTCACAGAAAGTCACTGATGCTTTTTATGCATGTCTTTAACCCTAAATCAATTATGTTCAGCTCTAGTGGGGTTCTTTCAGCTATACTGCAACTAAAAACATTACCAAATTCTTTGGTTGGATGGTAGCTCACCCTGTAATCACATATTCCCTCTAGTGTATGTATCAGAAATGAGGGCTGTTCTTGTGTTTGCCTGCCTCGTTGAATTCACACTCCAAGCCCCTGTAAGTACCTGCCTGTACGGAAAACCTTTTCATCAGCTCAGGCCACATACATGCACCTCTCAATTATTATACTCATGTGTTATTACAGATGAACACTAATACATACATATTAAGACTATCCATTAATGATAAGCCTCTCACTTCTACAGTATATAAGTTGTTATTTTTATTCTGGATACATTTCAACTGAAAAAAATGACCAGGGAGGAGATGGTATAGAGATGTAGGGACCTTCGCTGTAATTTCCCTGCCAAAGGTCGGTTGTGGAGAGGGAGATACAGGGAAAGGTATGTGATGGATGTATTGCATTTACGTGCTTGTTCTTCATTTGTAAATAGGCCCCCCAAACTGGACCACCTGAGCCCCCAAGTTTAGAAATTGTGAGTATCTGAAAAATGTGGTACAAAATCTTATACACAGTACTCACAGAAAGTCTTGGGATGCTTTCTTACTTCTGTAAAAATGTTGCAGATTTATTGCTTTCATAACAAAAGTCCATTGACAAACAATGTTTAACATATCTGCACCTATCTATCAAACATATATTTTCTTTTTATTAGGTGTCATTTTTTGACTGACTCATTCAGTTTGGTTCTTGCCATTTTGCTATTAATTGCAATTGTAGTCACTGATTCCCAAATACTAAATACAAATGTTTGGTGTTTTATGTTATTGCAAAGGTGTTACTAAAAAGCACCCTATGAGACTGCTTGTCAATTAGCTCTTTTAGGACTATAATTTGGGTTTCAGTGTATTATTACTTGAAATGAATGTTTTACTTAAAACTGCTGGTTGTTTCTAATGTGAACAAAGTTGGATAATTCAGGTCCAGAGAGTAAAAGTCCAGACCAAGATTTTGTTTCAGTCAACGAGCACAAAGAGTCAGTCACAGTACTCAACTGGTTGGTTGAAACAAAATCTCGGTCTGGACTTGAATTACCCAATTGAATCAAGTAATGATTTTTGTTATAAAACCAAAAACTTTGCAGTACTGAATTACGTAAATGACTTCCTGCGAGCGACTTTCTGTGAGCATTGTATGTTTATATGACATTTTTTAAAGTTACTGGAACTTCAAGATCCATAAAGGGTTGTCACATCTGTTCCTAGATTCAGAGTATAGAGTGCTCTGTCTTCTCAATGCAAGTCACTTTGTTTCTTTATTGTCATTAGCTAGCTATCTTAATACGGTGCAGTCAGCATTGTTATTACTTGGGCAATTTTGAGCAGGCAGCATGCTTTGATAGAAAGCCTAATCAAAAGTTCCCTGTGAATTCCAATCAGTGAATATATTAGGCTTCTTTAAATGTAGTTTGGAAAATTTGTTGGCTTAGTTAACACAAGCAAAATAAAAGAACAGAGTAAACAAAAATGTCACCAAAGAGAGAAAAATGTTAACATTTTATATGTTTGCCATGAAGTGTAATTTGTATTACTGCTCTCCTGACGAATTGTTTAAACTCAGGCTTGACTCTGCAGTCTGTTGTGAGCTCATGCATAATCCTGAGGCACAAGAATGGCTGTTTGTTTTTCTAAAATGAGCCTTTTTCGTTTAAGTTGCTTCCATATGGCTTCCAAGGCTCGGACATCAGACTGCAGTCTGCGGGAGCTGTGAGTATTTTGCACATAATTCAAAAAGAGTAACCCTCAACTTCATGTAACCTATTGTCTGCAAGAGTGAAGGTGGACATCTTTCATTCAGGCCTGGGGGAAAATGATATTTCTCTCCTGTTGTGTTTGGGAATATGCTGCAACATTTATGAGAGTAACCAAGCTGTAGCTGTACAGTGACCCTGTCATCAAAATGGGGAGCAATTTGATCTTCACTGCTTTTGGTTTGGATCCTGGCTTGGATCTGTGTGGGGGGGTGGGTTGGTGGGAGTGGTGATGGTGGTTTATATGTTAACCCTGTGTTCTTGTGGGTGTACTCCAGATGATGTGACATCCTCCCGTAGTCAAAAGGCACGTGGGTTAAGTGAATCTGTGTCTGAAAATTCACTTGGTATATGATGGTATAGGTGCTCTGTAATGAACTGGCATACTGTCCAGGGACTGGTCTAGTCTTGGGCATCCTGGAACAGGCTCACTACTAACCCTGCCCTGGATAATCAAATTTGATTTTCATATCACACCTTTCACATAGGGACACAGTTGCCCCAAAGCACTTGACCAGAGTGTGTGGCAGTCCGTTACTACATCGTTTATGCAAAATGTTGCATAGAAAAGAGGTTATGGATAAGAGGTTATGAAACACTGGTGGATTGATGGATGGATGGATGGATGGATGGAGACCTCCTATGACAATAGCCTGCAAATGCTGACCCAGCTCTGTGTGACAATATAAACAGCAGACTGTTTACACCATGTTTTCTCATCTTAATCCTAAACAGGTCCATCCCGCTACAGCTATGCACAATCTTTTCCCAGGACAGGCCAGCATAGAATTCGTAAGTCCGCAGGTTTACCATTGCTCATGATACCTGCCGACAAAGTGAGATCCTTGTGGTGATGTCGTTTAACGGGGCTACAAGGTTTTGATGAGACTTTAATATGAGCTGCCAAACACAAAGAAACAGGTATTGCCTCATGGCAGCTTAATTAATGTAAAACTACAGTCCTCGGCCAGAGGCATTGTTAATGGATTCAGAATAATATTTGCTTTTGTATGCTTAATGCATGATTTACTTGCCTGGCATGGGTTGACGGGTTGAAATAAAGATAATCAATCACTTCCCCAGTTGGTGCCTGTTGGAGATCACGCCCCTCAGTCTGCAGGTTCCACTTCTCCTATGCATCAGGTGAGCTGCCCACGTTCTGCTCCAACACGATACCCTCCGTTAGACACGCTCCACCATCAGAGCCATTGGGTAGTTCCAGTAGTGTGAGTAGCGACATGTTCTGCCAAACACATCCAGTGCATTCCTCACTGAATACTGGCCACATGTCAAAAAGGTAATGATCCAGCTTTGTGCAACACTGTGACCACAACAGACACTCATTACGTGACGTAGACCAATAAAAATGATCAGATAATAATTCCCTATGATTTGTTCTTTTCTTAGTATTGCCATAGTAAAAAAAAAACTCAATTTGTCTTCCATTATTGTGAAGAGATACATTCAGACATACTATAACTATACCGTTTGATTTCCTATTCATATATAATTTTTAACCATAAATGACTTTTTTATGTTTTGTGACGCATAAAGCCATTGTCGAGTGGACTTTGTTGTCCTTTATTGTCAAACTGTCCATATACAGGTATAGAGTGTGTCACAGTGTGGAAGGGACAGAGGCAAAGGCAGCCATTGGGGAAAAACCAAGGGGCTTTATTAAAGTAAAACACAATGGGAGAGGCAAAAGGAAATGGACCATGATGGGTCAAAACTAGGCAGGGAGAGCTACACTAGGAGGGCAAACAGAGGGGTGCAGTCAATCAGTAACATAAGAATAACCAGACTGGGGAGCTCAGGACAAGGAGGTACTACATACACCACAGATGAGGAGTAGACAAGTGGCAGCTGGGATGATCCACACAAGGGCTGTAATGAGAGGCAGGATGAAACAAGGCACAGGTGAGGCTCATTAGAGCCAGACAACAGGGAACACGGGGGGGAGGGGATTATGGTCCTCCAAGGCCACAGTACGACATACAGGCAGCCTGTGGTCAAAAAAGAGGGATTCACAGTGATAAATATTTCCTTCTCTTGTGTAGCCTGTGTTGATTTGGCTGTAAGAATATTTATGAATCTCCCAGCTTCTTTCCCATGCTTACATCAAGCCGAAGAAGCCGAGCTCCCCAGGTGCAGAGAGCCAGGAGGCCGTATGTGTCATTTTTTGCTGATTTATTTCAATGCTGCTTTTGTTAACTGCAACTTACATGTTTATTCTGCATAAAAATCAGAAGTGGATGATAAAATCTGAGTTGACATAGTGGGAATATATACAGTTGTGGGAATATATACAGTTGTGGGAAAAATTAAGAGACCACATCACATTTTTTATTTTACTAATTTCTTGACTTATACTATTCATGAGAAAGTTAACGGTCTCTGGCATTAAAATGTCGCTTTCACATTTTACCTGGCTGGTTTCTGGCCATTCCTGGTGTCTCCTGCTTCACTTCATTCTTCTGTACTTCTGTCTTAGAAACTTTGAGCCTGGAAGCAACCTGCTGCTAAGCGTAGCCTCCCACCAGCAGAAACACAATTAAATCAATTAAATTCTAAAATACTGCCAATTCTAGAAATATCAGATGCAAACTAGAGGTGGAGGTTTCAGTTTCATAAAAATTCATGTTATGGTTCAAATGAATGGTATTTGGGGTGGAGGAACATGGATGATCATGGTCTCCTTTTGCAGAACAACCCCAAAGCTGCTGCCCATAGCCCCTCCCAGCAGACGGCAGCTAGCTACGAGCTGGTAAGCTTTCTGAAACAAGTGTGATCCTCTGAGTGTTTGCATTAAGTTACCTGCTTATCCAGAACACGGAGCACTTGTTTGATCAGAAGCCTAGAATCAAAACATCTCTTATATAACATCTCTTTGTCAAGACCCTGCATGGAAAAGAGCTCTTCTGAATAGCTGCACAGGCGCTCTCAGATGTTACACAGCAAGTGTTCGTTTTAGCCGAGCTCAGAGCGTAAAGCTCTCCAGTGTTTATCTAGGAATCCGGACTCCCTGCTTCCGTGGATTTGGTGCTGGGGCCCTAAGCTTTTGGGAGAATGTGTTTGCGACAATGTGGAATAATAAAATGCGAGGTGTCTTAGCTTAATCCAAACCAGAGGGTCCCTGCAATCTCAAGGAGAGGCTATATTTCAAATGTGTGGCTATACTTGGGACATGGGAAGAATAAAAATGTCATTTTAATTAAGCAGTGATGGGATGATGATGGGTCGTTGATGGATAATTAGAAAGTCAAACTGGAAAATGATGCAGGCAGCTCTCAACTGACCTACAGTAAGTAACCCATCCCACTAAACCTTAAGTAAATCAAAAGATTTACCTTCCTGTACCACTCAAATCATATTATAGCAAAAAATACATGAGCAAAAAGGATACTGGTTATATATGCTAGAGAACACATACTAAGTAAATGAAAAGATAAAGTCTGTTTTACATTAGTCGAGCACTGCCTGCATAATATAGAAAATCAGAGATCTGAACAGGCTCCTTGACTCATGTGAGAGCTTTACAGTAGATGGAGCTCAGCTTTGCAGGGAAAATGCTGGATCAATTGGGTGCCAAACCCCATGGATCTGTTGTCATTATATGCATGGCTTGTTCCCCGGCACATCTTCAGCTAAGTAAAGCGTTTTAAAGCTAGTCTTCACTTAAACGCACTACTGCTGCTCATTAGTATTTAACACCATACCCTGCTCAGCGACTTGATATGGCTGTTAACAAGTGCAGGACCTGCTGTAGGACCTGCACATAAAGCTGCATCCCTGACATACAGGACCTGCGTGTATATATCCTTTATACTGTATATCCTCTATCTATCCCTTATATATCCTTTATATATCTTATATATATCCTCTCATGTGCACATCTGGGTATTTTACTGAGACCTATTCATTAAATATCTACTTCAAACAAACGTTGCCATACGTTTGGGATTTGAACTTCAGCTCTTTTTTAGTCACAAGCCGAGTTTAATTATGCCACCTGTGTGTCTGCTTCTGTTTAATTATTAGGATTAATGAATTTTGCAATTCCAGTGTTTATTTTTTGATTTGGAAAAAACTTATTTGTATGGTGCGAGGAATATGCATCTCAAAAGTGCTGGCATTAAAAAAAAAAAATTAAAATGTGTGTGTCTGTGTGTGTGTGTGTGTGTGTGTGTATGGTTCAGGTATACCTTACCTTGTGGAGACCAAATGTCTCTGAATACCTGTTTTTTTTTTTTTTTTTTTTTTTTTTTCCCCCTAGTCCCCATATGGGAAAACTATGTTTTACAAAAATGTCAAAAGTCTTGTACTTTGTTTGGCTACTTATGGTTAAAGTTAGGGCTGGGTAGGCGTTAAGGTTGTCATGTTGGGATTAGAGTTTTCACCATAGAAATGAATGGAGAGTCCCCACAAAGATATAATTACAAACCTATGTGTCCTTTGGTGTTTGTAGTGTATGTATGTATGTATGGTCATGTATATAGTACATTGTGGGGACCAAATGTCTCACAGTGTGATACAAGCCTGTTATTTTGACCTTCTGGGTATATTTTTTTGGTCCACACAAGGGGAAAGTCAGTCTTTAAAATCTGTGAATGCAATCTAAAAACTAAATCTGCCAAAGCTCTTGTATTTTGTTTGGTTATTCATAGGTAGGGATTAAGGTTGTCATAGTTGGGATCAGGATTATGCCCATAGAACTGAGAGTCCTCATAAAGACACTTATATATTTAATCTGTGTGTGTGTCAGTCTGTGTGTACTTGTGTGTGCATGTGTGTATATGCATGTCAATGTGAGTGTCTGCGTGTGTGTCTGCAGGTAAGCGTGTGTGTCTGCAGGTAAGCGTGTGTGTCGGTGTGTTTCTGCATGCAAGCATGTGTGTCAGTGTGTCTCAGGCCTGCAGAAAAGGGTTCTGAAACTTGTGTAATGACATAATATTGTCATTTAACTGCTATCTTGATAGTAACTATGGATGAAAATGTAATTTCCGCTGCTAATGTCTGTGCTGATTCCTCCTGCAGATTCTTCCCCATGGTTTTCAAGGCCAGCTGGACTTATTACAGTCTTATTTAACTGCGGTAAGTGTCACAAAGCACTATCCGAGGGTACGGGACATTAAAACTGCGAAAGGCTATCATGCCAGGGACTGGAAGAACTTGCTGGGTTCAGAGATCAGTTGGAGCTTCTTCAGCCAGTCAGATGCTACCGTTTGTTTGATGTAGGTCTGTGATGTGCATCACCTGCGTTTTCACTTATTAAAAAGCCCCTGGTCCATCTTCTTCGCTTGGCTCATCCTGCTTGACACAGTATGGACCAAGATCACACCCTGTACCAAGGAGTCACCTCTCGAACTCATATAAACTGCTGCACACCCCACACAATCTGGGACACCCAGAGGAGAGAGATGCAAACTGCACACAGACTGGGACACCTAGAGGAGAAGACATAATCTGTACACAGACCGGGATACCTAGATGAGAGAGACGTGATCTGCACACATACTGCGATACCTAGATGAGAGAGACGTGATCTACACACATACTGCGATACCTAGATGAGAGAGACGTGAACTGTACACAGACCAGAACACCTAGATAAGAGGGACGCAAATTGCACACCGACCGGGATACCTAGATGAGAGAGACACAAACTGCACACAGACCAGGACACCTGTAGGAGAGAGTCACAAAAACTGCACACAGACCGGGACACCTGGAGAAGAGCAATACAAACTGAACACAGAGTAAGCCAAAGCCAAGAGGTTGCAAGGCCACGGCTGTATGCCCAGGCTGCCTGTGTTCCTGTACACAGCAAGCTTCCGGAAAGACATCAGGCTCCCGTCGATAAAAAATATGGTGCTCCAGAGAATTCCATGCCTGTCATTTGGTGCTGCTCCCCATGCAGATAAAGCATTCATCTCTCATCCTGCAGGATTATCTTCGGAATGCAGCTCAGGGCGTGGTGCCCCAGACGCAGGGCCATGTCAGCATCGAGGTGGTGAGTCGCCCTAGTAGGCTGGTGTCTCGTTCACTAGCAAACGAAATTCCTAAGTAAAGTGCAGGTCATTAAATTTAATATGGCTCACTTAAAATTCTAAAACGGTAAATATCAGCTCTAGTATTAGTCTAATTATCCCATATATCCAACTCAGCACCTGATCTTAGAGTATTTACATCAGTTTCCTTCCTCCGTTTTATAAAGGTTTGTTTAGGTACTAGTGATTGACTTAGACTCCCAGCATGTGCAGCCCACATCAGGCAGACCCATCAGAGAGTGTTTATGTAATTAAATATAAACCTTAGCGAAGTCTTGCCCTTGTGCCATTGCTCTGCATCTTCAGTAGTGCAGAAAAGTGTAATTTATGGCAGCGCATTGGAGATGATGTCATTGGATCCCCCAGCTGATGTACATAATGCACCAAGGGTAATTTTATTCTTAATTTCAGAATCACTTAGGGGTACTCAGGGGCTCCAACATTCAGCCCTTAGATTAGTACATCAGAAAGGCTGTTTGCAATCAGTGGGGATCGTTTGTGCTTCACAAGCACCGTGTGCAATCATCCCGGCGTTACCGTGCTAAGTGTAATCAGCCTTCTTTTTGATCATTCAGGCTATCATCCAATAATGATGTGGACAGTAATACAATGATGGCAGACTGGCTTCAGACGTAGCCTGAGGAGAGACGGGATGAAGCTAGTGTAGCAGTCCTGCTCGAAAATGTTACAGATGACCAACATTGAACAAGGCCATCAAGGAACACCCAGCATGGTCCAGGGCATTGCCCTCTGGGTCTCAAATGCCTGGCTGTCTGTAAATATTAGTAGGAAAGTAAAGATAAATGAGTGCAAGGCAACTTACTGTGGACCTCTTTCTGAAAAACGAGGTGCTCGCATGAGAGTGCGAGTGAGAGACTAACCTCAGCCCCCGAAGTCACTCAGATTCGTTGGGTGTGTTGAGTACCTTGTGAGAGACTAACCTCAGCCCCCAGTGTGAGTTACTCTCATTGGGTGTGTTGAGTACCTTGGGAGAGACTGACTTCAGCCCCTGGGGTGACTCAGACTCGTTGGGCATGTTGAGTACCTTGTGAGAGACTAACCTCATGTCTCATGGCATTTGTGCAGTTTGGTGCAAAACGTAATTGAACCGTATAAGTTTTCCATTCATATCAGGGGTACGCTTCCATCAAATCTAACACATCGTTCTCGAAATAGAAATATTGTGAGGAGGGGAAAGAGAACGATGCTTCTAGATTTTTTCTATGTGCTATGACCTGTGAATAATAAGCATGAAAATGGCTGCCCCACATTCATAACACAGAAACAAGGCTGGTCTGCGATGGGCTGGGACCCAAGGTGTCACCAGATTTCTGTGTGTGGAGACGCACAGTACTGCATAAAGGGTTATGAATGAATGGATGGATGGATGAAGTGCTGAAAAATAGCAAGGCGAACACAGAGCTCCAGTCTTGATAATCTGATAAAATGTAGAAGTTGGAATTACATAAAAGCCAACAATAAATGCATATGTCTCACCCTTATCTACTTAAGTGAGCAGATGCTTTTATCCAAAGTGACATACATTTTTGAGAAAAGAGTCAGACAATCCCTACAGCAACTGGGGTTAAAGGGTCTTGCTCAAGTGCCCAACGGTAACATCATCAGTCTGCTGACCCTGTGATTTTAACCAGCGACCTTCTGATCACAGGCAGAGTCCTAACCCACTGAGTCACATACCACCCTCATTTAGCTTTAGAACCTTTAGTAGTTTAGTGACCTTTGCACCTTTAAAATTGTCATTGACAGGATGAGGTATTTCTTTTCACATTTCTTGTTCTTTCTTATTCTCCAGATCTATCCAGCAGAACTTCCACCACAGAACCGGGTAAGTCTGTGCTCCAGTGTGAGGAAAAATATAATTTATATGCGTTTTTATTAACCAAATATTTTCACACATGTAGCTGATAACTCATAAACAAAGCTCATTCTGCAAAGAGCAGACAGCATTTCCAATACGGAAACACCTGGTCCAACACATTGCTTTCATTTAATCATCATTATTGAACAGAAAATAACACAATATCAAGGTTTCCCTCAATGTGTGTGTTTTTTACCTAGCAATTAAATAAACCTGAAAAACACCCCCTGCAATACAAATCACCCGGGATCACCTATCTTGTCGATTTAGAGTTTTTAATTAAGCACAAGATTCTTGTTTCAGATAATCAGTGTAAGAGCTTTGGTACCATTTATTACTATACAACTCAAACTTAACTGTGGTATGATTAACAAAACAATTCCTTGTTAGAAGTGAGAATAGCAGAATAAATACAGTGGTACCTCACTTCTTGAACTCATTAGAACTCGAATTTCTTAAGTCGAACCAACCAGACTTACCTATAGTGCTCGATCTGAATCTCAGAAGTCAAACCGTGACCTAAGAACTTGTATGCGCAAGGAAATGAGTCACGTGGCACTCGGCGGAAACAAAGGGTAATGCTTCAGTCTCAGCCTCGCATTCGCTGTGAGAGCATCCTGCATGTTTACACTAGCTGAATACATATATTTAGACAGTAAAAATTAATTTAGACAATGATAGACGGTAACAATAATTATTATATAATAAAATACATTTAAAAATAAAGATTTCTTATTTTAATGTTAATAATAAACCATTAATACGTTTAATTATAATATTGTTGTGCCGAGCAGGGACGGAACGGAGACAAAGGCGCAGACGTCAGGGTATCAGGGAATACGGGGTTTAATTACAGGTAAGGCAGGCAAAACGCAGACGGACAATACTGTATAATGATCGGACTGGGGAAAGAAACTGAAACGCGGACGAAATACGGAGGACTAATGACAACAACCAGAAACCGCTGATCACACAGGGATTCCACACGGGGTTAACGAGGGTGCGTGGCACACAGAAGGAGCGACTATCACGGCAGGACACATTGTTTGGATATATTTATTTTCTTACTTTACAAATTACTGTTTTAATAAATGTGCTTAGCTGTGTTTACTACAGTATATGCTCTTGTTTTATCCGGTTCATTTTGTGTTTAAATGCTATAAAAACATGTTTAGGTGTAATTTTGTGGGACCGAGAACCAATTTTAATTGGTTTTCCATTATTTCTTACGGGGAAAATTAGATCACAACTTGAACGGAGTTCTGAACGAATTAAATTCTACTTCTGAGGTACCACTGTACATGTCTTAAGGCAAAACAAAACTGATATTTTGATAATGATAACTTTCCTTTCTTGCATAATGTAAGCCTAAATTATGTTGGTATTAGCAATAAGAAAGTGAATTCAGGATTCAAGATTCAATTGCTTTGTCTTGGTCATACAGTTGCTCTGATTAATGCTCTGAACGGGTGGGAATTTGATTCCTATATCTTATATTTATTGTAGTAGTAGTAGTAGTAGTAGTAGTAGTAATATTATTATTATTATTATTATTATTATTATTATTATTATTATTATTATATTTCAGGAAATCCGTTCTGCAGATCCTGTCCCAGGGGAAAGCTGTCGTACCGGCCCAGCTACTAAATAATGAACTCAGAACAGCAAACCCATAACAGGCACCAGGATCAGTAATATACTCCTCACCCACAGCTCAGTTAAAGGTGTATGCACACGAATATTTGTCAGAAGCAATAGGAGCCACTTGTCATAACTCATGCGATCATTTCCCTTTTAGTATACACTTTTTTGCTTTTAATAGTACTGAAATACGCCTTGTGGTGCACCCTGGACACATCTTCAGTGATGTAACCGGGGTCACTATATATTAGTCAATAACTGCACTCACCAAAGATATTTCCTTTAACAAATGTAGAATTTTATTAAGAATGTTAATTATTCTGGAAATCAATGTACCCTGTGTACACTGTGGACAAATAAAGCACAGTAGCTTGTACTGCTGTTGTATTGTGATTAATCGATTGGTTTTCTCAGTGGAATTTTTTTTTATGTTCTTGCGCACACCGTGAAGAGAAGAAACAGTGAGCCTTCTGGCTTCATTGTCATGTGACTAGATAAACAAAAGTGTAATAAATGAATAGCAGTGCAAAGCCGTTCCCCATGAGATATAACAGAAAGTTGCGCGATATGGGCCAGAAACAATATCTGGCTAATATTTAGGCAGAATAGCAAGATACAGTCTCAGTACTTTCTATAAAATGGGGTAAATGTTGAGTTGTAAATGTAAGCCACATGTAAGATGCCCATCCATTTTCTATACCTGCTCGGCCTACTTATGAATCCAGAGCCTATGCGTGCAAGGCAGGGAATAACCCAGCGAGGGGATCACACCCCTGGACAATTCAGCCAATTTGGTCTGATTAACTAGATCATATTTTCAGACTGTAGGGGGAAACCAAGGAACCTGGAGGAGACATGGGGAGAACATGCACACTTCACACATATGGAGCCTGGCCAGAGACTCAAATCCCAGGCCCAGAGGTGTGAGGCATCAGTGATAACCCCTGTGCCACTCCATGTGGGACACCAAGCACACTTATTAAAACAGAGGGTAATGCTTTACATTAACTGCACTTTCATAATGCCTTTATAATAAATTCATGGGACATTCAGTGCACCTTCATAATGCATTTATAGAACATTCATAAGCAGCATGTAAGTATAGCTTGACAACTTTAATATACATTCGTAATGAACATATGATTATGTTTGTTATTATATAATGCTTGTTCTTAATGTGTATTAAAGTTGTTGAGGTATGTTAGGATGTTAAAGTATATGTATGTGCTTCTTATGAATGTTCTATGAATGCATTATGAAAGTGCAACTTAAAGTGTCACCAAATACAAGGTTTCCTTGCCTGTTTACAAATACACGACTACAACTATTCAGTGTAGAATTTTTCTTTATTCCAAACAGAAGAACTGAAAAATCAAGACAAAATAAATCATGTCCGTATCTGTGTTACATGGGTCAAATAAAGCAGCCGCAACAAAAGTGCTTCACTCCACTATGTCCACCAACAGACTATTTTTTAAGTTTAGTTTATGACATTGCTCGCAAAACTGAAGGTGGATGTTTAGGGACAAAAAAAGTCTAAATCTAAAATCTATTTGGCAAATGGCTCTAAAAACGGAAACCTGACAAGTACTTAATACCTTAGAATGAGGATCGTTCCAGTTATTAACCTTCAACAAAATAAATATTGCAAATTCATTCATCTCCTTCTGAATGAAACCACTTGTCCTATTCTGGGTTGCAGGAGGTCTGCGGGGGGTGTACAATAGTTTTAACCTCTGAGCAGTCTGGCAATTTTTTAAAACAAAATGAACCATGTAACAAGGATTCCTCGCATTTCCCTTCTTTCATTTTTTTGGTTTTAGCTGTGAATTTTGGGATTCATTGAAAGTCACAACCTAAGATACTTGAACTCGTGATCATAAGTGGAAATTGGTGGGAGAATTTTGAAACAAATTTGAGGAAGCACTTCTTTACACAGCGTGTAGTTAGAGTATGGAATAGTCTTCCTGCTAGTGTAGCGGAAGCTAAATCCCTGGGTTCCTTTAAATCAGAGCTAGATAAGATTTTAACAACTCTGAGCTATTAGTTAAGTTCTCCCCAAATGAGCTTGATGGGCCAAATGGCCCCCTCTCATTTGTAAATTTCTTATGTTCTACAATCAGAAAGGATTACTATAGGTCCCTATTCAAAATCCTTGCTCATACTATTTTAACGCACAATAAAAATATATCATTATAAACAGTATTGTCTCATCCTATGTTCCATTTGTAAATATTTCAACTTACCACAAAAATTTGATATACTGTCCAGCCTTACTTCATTAGACCTACAGCATTAATCTTGTTCTGATTTTTGAGAAATCTTGAAGTGAAACTACTGTAGATGTCTCTGTATGATCCTGCTTCTAGGTGCTAGACAGGTAAGCAAGAATTCAAGAATTTTGTTTTGAATCCAAGAAGTTATTGTATCATCAACTGAATCTTTTGATATGATTTTTTTTATAGCCAAACCAGAACATATTTCATCACAACCTCCATTTCATAGAACATTCCCATCCATCCATCCATCCATCCATCCATCCACCACCCATCCATCAATTTTCCAACTGTTTACCCAATACATGGTCACAGAGAGAACATTACTGTACTGAAACTCCAACTTTTGAGGAAAGTATATATGTGTATAGAGCCCGACCGATTTATCGGCAGGCCGATATTATCGGCCGATATTAGGCATTTTCCAAACTATCGGTATCGGCAT
>JAODLC010000113.1:31359721-31371875 GCA_026781145.1 Hippopotamyrus pictus
CATTGTTTAAACCCTTTACAATGAAGATCTGTAAAGTTATTTGGAGTTTTACAACATTATTGTTGAAATACACAGTCCTGAAAAAGGGACGTTTCTTTTTTTGCTGAGTATATATCGGCCGATATATCGGAATATCAGATTTTAAAACCAACAAATATTTGTATCGGTATCGGCCTTCAAAATCCTTTATCGGTCGGGCTCTATATGTGTATATACATTTACTAGCCACTTTATTAGGTATATCCGTTCAAATGTTCATTGAAGCAAATATCTAATCAACCAATCATATGTCAGCAGCACAATTTATACATTATATCATGCACATACAGGTGAGGAGTTTCAGTTAATATTCACATCAAACGCCAGAATTTGGAAGAAAGGTGATTTAAGTGACTTTGAACGTGGAATGGTTGTTGGTGCCAGATGTGAGTATTTCAGAAACTGCTGATCTACTGGGATTTTCACACACAACCATCTCTAGGATTTTCAGAGAATGGGCCAAAAAAGAAAAACATCCAGTGAATTGCGGTTCTCTGGGCAAAAATGCTTTGTTGATGCCAGAGGTCAGAGAAGAATGGCCAGACTGGTTCAAGCTGATAAAGGGCAATAGTAACTCAAATAGCTACTTGTTACAACCAACGTATGCAGAAAACCATCTCTGAATGGACAAGATGTCAAACCTTGACCTGGACTACAGCAGCAGAAGATCATACTTGGTGCCACTCCTGTCAGCTCAGATCAGGAAGATCAGGAAACTGAGGCTACAGTTGGCACAGGCTCACCAAACTTTGGGCAATGGAGGACTGGAAAAATGTAGCCTGCAACATTCTGCTGCAGCATTCAGGTGGTAGGATCAGAATTTGGTGTAAACAACATAAAAGCATGGATCCAGCCTGCCTTATATCAACAATTCAAACTGTCGCTGCTGGTTTAGTGGTGTGGGGGATGTTTCTTTGACAATTTAATTGGGTCCTTTAGTACCAACTGAACTTCTTTTAAATACCACAGCCTACCTGAGTATTGTTTCTGACCATGTCCATCCCTTTATGATCATGGTGTACCAAGCTTCAAATGGCTACTTCCAGCAGGATAATGTACCATGTCACAGAGCTCATATAATCTGTCTGGTTCCTGAACATGACAATGAATTTAATGTACTCAAATGGCCTCCACAGTCACCAGATCTCAATACAACAGAGCACCTATGGGAAGCGGTTGAATGGGAGATTCACATCATGAAGGTGCAGCCAACAAAGCTGCATCAACTACGTGATTCTATCATGTCAATATGGACCAAAACACCTTGTTGAATCTCTGCCACAAAAAATAAGGCATTTCCAAAGACAAAACGGGGTCCAGCTAGCAACAACAACAACAAACAACAAATTTATGTGTGTATAGGGCATTATCACAACATTACATCGTCTCAAAGCGCTTTACAGCATCCCCACCTAAAACCCCCAGTGAGTAAGCCATAGGCGACAGTGGCAAGGAAAAACTCCCAGGAAGGAAGAAACCTTGGGAGGGACCAGACTCAAAGGGGGAGCCCATCCTCCAGGGGGCAGCAGAGGAAGCCCTAACTCTAACCAGACTCAAAGAGGAAGCCCATCCTCCAGGGGCCGGCAGGAAGAGTCAAATACAGTAAAATTTGAGACACAAACGGGGAGCAGGGGGGAGATGACAAGCCGGTGCCAATGCTCCCACCCAGCTCTACACCTCACACTATAGGTCTAATTGGGAGTGAGGATTTAGCTAGAGCTAGAACTAGTGTCCCTATAAGCTAAACGTAAAGAGTGAACCTGAAACCCGCACATCCGGTGGAAGACCATTACTCTATACTGTAGGACAAAGCTCTGCAGCCTGCCGTAGCTCTTTCTACCCTAGGTACTAACAGATATCCTATACCTTGAGAACTAAGCAAGCGCGGGGGGTTGTATGAGGTTAGCAGATCACTAAAGTATTCTGGTGCAAGGCCATTCAGTGCTTTATAGGTTAATAGCAGTATTTTATAGTCAATCCGAGACTTAACTGGTAACCAATGAAGGGAGGATCAATGTGATCAAATTTTTTAGTGTTTGTGAGAACTCTGGCTGCTGCATTCTGTACCAGCTGAAGTTTATGTAAGGATCCAGACGGCCAACCAGAAAGGAGGGCATTACAGTAGTCCACTTTGGAAGTTACAAAGGCATGTATTAATTTTTCTGCATCATGGAGTGAGAGCATCTTTTGAAGTTTGGATATGTTCCGTAGATGATAAAACGCAGTTCTGGTAATACTTCTTATGTGAGCATCAAAACATAGATCTGAATCAACTAGAAGACCAAGATTTCTAATCACCATGTTAGGTAGTGTAGGATGGCCACTAATGCTGAGGTGGTGAAACTTATTTCTTAGATATCCAGCACCGGATATCTAATAGACAGTCTTCTAACCGAGGTAGGAGTGATGTATTATCAGGGTTAACAGATATATATAACTGTGTATCATCTGCATAACAATGAAACCCAACACCATGATTTCTAATAATGTTACCAAGAGGTAGCATGTATAGGATAAACAGTAGTGGGCCCAGTACTGATCACTGTGGGATACCATATGTGACTTTGGTGGCCTTGGGTTGTGACCACGGGTAGCGAACAGGCAGGAAGCGGGGAAGGACGAGGCAGGTAGGCGAGGATGCAAGAAACAGGGTTTTATTTGGGAAAGACAGGGCAGACGGTGACTAACGTTAATGACAGACCTGGGGAAACAGACTTGAACACGTACTAACTATACAAGAAAAGCAGAAAATAACAGGCAACAGGTGATCACAATCGGGGTAACACACGTAGGTAATGAGGGGGCATGGCACACACGAGGATCGTACGAGCAAGTCATGACACCTTGGATGATACGTTGTTCACATGGGCATACTGATAGCAAGGTCTATATACTAAAATGGCCAGTTAGTGTATTTTAACATTTTCTTTAATAATCTGACTTATAATGACTTGGGAAATTGGATTTGTGTTTCATCCTTTGGGAACAGCCTTGCACTGAGGTTCGTATTGTTTGGAGGCCTGTTGCCCAAACATCACTGCACAGCTGCCATTGCATGGTCAGTATTACGCCACACCCTTTATCACGGCTGTGCATAGTTTATGTTGCAGGCTAGTGGCGACACCACGCTGGGCAAATTTGGCCCTGTAAAAAACTCCCCACTGCCCAATGTAGCTGGTAATCTTCTAACCCTATTAGGACTGTCTGACTACAGTACAGGAGACGTTCACACTGCCAACCCAAACCTCTGTCTCACCTCAGATCTTATCGGGCTGCCTGATCTGCTGGCCCTGTTTCAGCCTAACTGTTTATCATCAGCTTATTTCACATCCACACACCACCTCCCGTCTTTGTGGAAAACAAGGCCAAACTGGAGATAGTCACAACGATTGTTCATTGGTTATTGCAGTCTTGGTTATTTTTAGGAATGCAACAATCCTTTTCTGCATTCCCAAAAAAGGATTGCCCTCATCACCACCTTTGTTAATCTTTAGGTCATTCTTATGTTGCTATCATGTGGGCACAAGCTGAAGGACTATATCACGTGGATGAATATTGGTGCCAAGTGATAGAGTTGCGGGAGGATATGAGTGGGGGACAAGACCGAAAGGAGATTAGCACGTTTCTCTGATGTATTGGTGTGTGGTTGCTAATAAAAATGCCTCTAGTTATAAAAGTGCCGTTGTCTCTAATATAGTCGGTAACAGACGGGACAGTTGCCCAACCAGTGGATGTGTTGAACTGTTTCTTCCATAACATTAACACCACTGACAAATGGGAATAGCATTGATTATCTCTTTATAATGGCACCCTTGCAAGGTGCCATTATAAAGGGTAAGTGAACAGTCAATTCTTGAAGAAGGTGGCCTGGTCTGATGAATCACGATTTTTTGTTGCAACATGTGCACTGCTGTGTGTGGGGTTTACTTGAGGAAGAGATGACACTAGTAAGCAGGCTGGCTGAGGCAGTGTGATGCTCCGGGCACGTTGGGTCCTGGTATTCATGTGGATGCTATTTTGACATGTACCACTTACCTAAACATCCTTGAAGACCAAGTAGGCCTCTTCATCAGAATGGTATTCTCAGATGGCAGTGGCCTCTCTCAGCAGGACAATGCACCCTCCCACACTGAAAAAAATGTTCAGGAATGGTTTGAGGAACATGATAAAGAGTTTGAGCTATTGACTTGGCCTCCAAATTTCCTAGATTTCAATATGGGATGTGCTGAGCAAACATGTCTGATTCACGGGGGCCCCAGCTTGCAACTTACAGGACGTAAAGGATCTGTTGCTAATGTCTTGGTGCCAGATACCACAGGCCACCTTCAGGTGGTGCCTCAATGAGTCAGAGCTGCTTTGGTGGTATGAGGGGAACCTACCTAATATAAGCCATAATGTTATGGCTGATCAGTGTATCATTCTGGGGTCTTTATACTGTAGTTATCAATTGCCATAGAAAGTTTTATTAGAAAACTTACTGTAATATTAATACACCATGCAGTTTTAAAACAGATGTCAAAAAACACTCTAGAACAATCTGTTATAATCTGTGCGTGAGCAGGGAGCAAGGAAACAACTCCGGGAGCCAGGAATCCAAACAGACGGATTTATTAGGGGAAACGTGGACAGATCATCGACAAACATCAATGACGGATCTGGGGTTACAGATTCAGACGTGGACTTAAATACACCGGACGAATTAAACTGACAGAAAACAGCTGGTCACAATCGGGGTTGCACACATGGTAATGAGGGGGCGTGGCACATGGAGGATCGATCCCGATAATCGGCAGGGAGAGAAGCTGCAGAGAGAGAGCAGGCCCCCAGGAAGATCGTCGGAGCTTCTTCTGGTCTCCTCTCCTTTTGCTTCTTTTTCTTCTTGGTGTGTGGCTGTCAGCGGAAGTTGCACCATCTCTGAGCGGATGGACGGTGGGTCAGGCCAGGCTGCAGCTGCACCTCGAAGGAGGATGAGATGGTGTAAAGCCAACCAGGCTGCAGCTGCAGCTCAAAGGATGATGAGATGGTGTAAAGCCAGCCAGGCTGCAGCTCGAGGGAGGATGAGATGGTGTAAAGCCAGCCAAGCTGCAGGTCGAGGGAGGGTGAGATGGTGTTAAGCCAGCCAGGCTGCAGCTGCAGCTCATGGGAGGGTGAGATGGCGTAAAGCCAGCCAGCCAAATTCAGTGACTTAGAAAACCAGTCTGTGCAAAATATCCACCTGTGGTGATAGGCTGGGAGAAATCTGAAGAAATTACTAAAGTACAGGAACTATATTACAAAATAAAACTACAAGTGGTCACAGAGAAGGAGTCGGTTATTTTGGAGTACTTTATGCTGGATTACTTTATCTTGAAATACATGATTTTAGAGTACTTTGTCTTGGAGTATGTTATCCTGTAGTAGTTTATTCTGGAGTGCTTTATTCTGGAGTAATTTATCTTGGAGTATTGTATCTTGGAGAGATGTGACTTGCCAGGTCTGCTAACAAAGTATCTGTTTTAGTAATCCTACTACATTTCACCCTCATTGTAGAATCAATGGGGCGGTCAGGGGTTAAACCTTGCAAGGCAGGGCGATGAAAGGGCAGCCATGTTTTTCGCATGCTAACCATTAGCACTCGGTGAGACATAGCCAAGCTGTTTTTTTCCCACAGCTGATGTCTGTTTAAAACATAGGCCAGCTGATCAGGCCCCACTAATTCCCTATAATAATATACTAACATTTATAAGATGCCTCTAATGCCACAGACAGAGTGTGAGATGCCAGCAATGATAATTAAATCTGACAGATTCACAGCTTCCCTTCCTTTTGAATTTCGGTCACACACATTGCATCACATCACATTCGCTATGTCAGGAAAATACATTTTAGAAGCATACTGAGGTCTTATCAAATCTTTACAAATGTGACATTGATGTACTGTCACCACATCGAGTATAATGTTCAGACTGGAACTTGCTTTCTTTCCATTTGTGCTAATATCAAGACTGTTGATTATTCAAAGTACATGACAATACAACCATTTCCTTAGTCATTAATTAAGAGAGAATTGGGGTAAAGTTAAATATACACTTTAAATGACTGAACTTACCCAAAACTGAGATTCACACTGTTAGTTTGCAGGGACAGAAGGTACATTTATTTAGCTATGTCTCATCAGTGCATCCCTTGTCACTAATTATTCTGTAAAGTAGAGATTTCAATTGTGCTCCTTAAGATCACTAGAGGGGGTTGTTTGGCCAGACTAATCAAGTGAGATACTAACATGCCGTAAATCAGAGGTAAGCCAGAGGCTCGACTTGCTTTGTGTGACTTTTCAACGATCCTGTATGGCTATATCTGTTATAAAATACATTATTGGTTCTTATAAAAATCATTCTGCAGCCATGTTACTATTGGCAACATGCATCGAGCTATTATGTATGAAGCTGGCAATTAAAGGACAGAAAGTTCGAGATATATAACAATCGATCAAATAAAATGGTTATAAATAAAAGAAAACATAAAAGTGCCAATGGTTCCATAAACAGAATTATAAAGTCACAGCATTTGATGAATGCACTGTGGGATATTCTGGTGCTGGCACAGGGAGAGCAACAGAGTGACATGGGCGGGTTGGGCTCTGAACCAATGCCCACACGGATGCAGGAGGACAGCATCTGGGGCAGCTGCCTCATTACTCCAAGCCCTGGGACGTGAAGCATGTCACATGCCATGCTGTCCATGGGAGAGGGGAGCTGCTTATTGCCTGCCACTCTCTTATAAGTACGTGGCCACCCCTGTTACCACCCCACGTTGATACGTGGTCCTTGGGTCCCCCTCCCCCATTTGCTAAGATTTATTGCCCCCTCACACTATACCTTACTTGGAAGTCTTTAGCCTCTCATTTACCATATTGTTTGTAATTCTCTCTCATTTGTCTTTTGGTTATGGGGCCCCAGAAAGAGCAAACCCATCTCTGGCCACCGCCATAAATGTAACTGGTCCCTGATGGGCAAACTGTAACTCTCTGTCCATCCATCCATCCTCCTTCCAAATGCTCATTCAGTACAGGGCTGCAGGAAGCCTGAAGGAGGCAGGAGAAACACACACACACACACATACACATGCAGACACACACATGCATGCATACATACAGTACACACACACGCACACACACAGAGATGCACACGCACACACATTTGCACACACGCACACACACACATACACATACAGACACACACATGCTCACACACATGCACATGTAGACACACACACACACACAGATGTAGACACACACATGCATGTGCACACATACACACACCGATGCACACACACACATACACATACAGATAGACACACATACACATACACACCATCATCATCACACTCTGAGTGATTAAAAGCAGTGCAGCATGGTGGTAACATGCAAGAAGACAGAAACAGGAGTCAAAACCACAACCTTCTTGATAGAACAAACACCAACTGGTACATTCCTCACTGACAGTTTTGTTGCTGGTGATGTCACCTGTGTGGATCTCAGAGCCTTATAAGAGTACCCCCCACTTCTGGATCCCAGCCCTCATATCGCTCATAACAGTAATGCTACTTTAAGGGATAGGCCTTATGACCCCCCAGGGCCTGCCTGAACCCCCCTCCCCCCCATATGTGTGTCAGGCCAGTTGGTTCCTCTGGCTCACCTCATCCTCACAGAAACATGGACTCACCACACAATTCCATCTTAATGGACACATGTACTCACCACATGATTCTGCTCATCCTCACAGAAGCATGGACTCACAGCATGACTCTGCTCAGAACATGTAAACTCCCCACACAGAACCATGGCTAAGACTTGAGCCCAGAGATATAAGACAACAGTGCTAACAACTGCGCCACCGTGCACCCTGACCCTTGGACAAACGATTCAAAAGTTATAAGGGAAAAAATGTACCTTGAAATTTTGCGTGTTGGTGGCACTGCAGAGATGGATATTGTCCCCAAACTGGATACTTTGGATTGTCCTTTATCACTGTGCCAAATTTCATCAAATTCCACCAAGGGGTTCTATGGGCTGCCATAGAATCCCATGGCATAAAGTATAATATTAATTCAAACCATTACAATAGGTGCCTCACAGCTTGGGTGCTTGGCCCCTAATTAGGCCTATATCTGAGTAGCATGGGCCCAATAAAACAGCCATGACATACAAGCCTTCCATTCCACTATGTCCACCAAAATAATTTTTTTTTATCAGTTTATGATACTGCTCTTAAAACAGAAGATGAATGTTTGTGAACCAAAAATCTAAAAATGATCTGCAAATGGCTCTAAAAACAGAAGCCTGACAACCATTGAAAGTGTGCTTAATAAATGGAATGACCCTCATTACTCTTCAACAAAATAAAATACATACTGCAAAGTACAACACTTTTAACCTATTAGGCATTTGTCAATGTTTTAAAACGTTTTAAAATGAAATGAACCAAGTAATAATGATTCTGCACCTTCCCCCTCCATAAGCTTCCCTGTGAGACACTCTCTGAATTGATTTGATTTTAGCTGTGGATTCTGGGATTCTGTGTAATGTCACAGCCAAAGCATTCATGTGGTTTATAAAAAGGAAGGAATAGTACTGGTTTCCATTAGAAAAATTTAAATAGAGCCGTAATTTTAATGCACAATAAAAGTATATCGGTATGAAGGGTATTGTGTCATCCTCTCATTTGGAAAATATAACAATATACCATAAAAGTTCAATGTACCGCTCAGCCCTAGATTAGAGTAAAGGTTGTTGTTAGCATGGCCCGCAAATCCCCCCCCCCCCTATGACTATGACCCTGTAAAAATTTGTCTGTGTGTTTTATTTGGAGTGTGACACCAACGTGATGCGTCACATAAAATATTCATAGGAAGCACCCAAAGCCACATTCAAAGGTATTTATATATATGTAAATAAATAGAAATGGCCACAGTGTAATAAGTATGTAAATGTTAAATGCTTAGAGGAATGGTACTAGTTGAATTATTAGAATTCCACAATAACAACAGGCGTCTTCTCAAACATCCCCACCGACCAAAGGATTCCGTGGCTAGAAGACATTTCCACTTCGACGGGCACAAATTAGATACTAACAGCAGCCTATTCATTTTCATACTGCCTGTACTTTCAACATGTCATTAGTATGATCAGCTATTCATAATAAATCCCCGACTAAAGGAAATCACATTGTTTTATTTGACACATCACTTGACACCTGGTAAAGATCAGATGAGTGCAAAGTTCCACAAGATCAGCAACAAAACAGTGCAAACAGAATTCAATAGTGCAATAGGATGTGTGTATATATATATATATATATATGAATATAGATGTGATGGATATAGATGACAGTGCATGGACTCATTGTTCTGATGGTCTGGAGGAAGAAGCTTACAACACATGAGTGCAGCATCTTAGGGACCTTTCCTCGGTCTGCCGTGTGGGAATGACAGGGCCCTGCAACTCTGGGGCCAGTCTGACCCACTTTCCTCACGTCGGATAGCTTAATCTCACTTCGGGATTAATGCAGAGGAACAGAAATGAAACTTCTGGAGACCAAAATACATAAAACTTCAGAACTTGCCTATTAAGCTGCTTACTGTTCTTTGCTATTTTGTTAAAAAAATAATAAATATGAATCTGCTTTGAGAGAAATGGCAAATAAGATAAGTTTCTGGAGAGTATTGTGCTATGTTTCACTTTCACTACATGTTGTTTAATAGGTTGACATCATGGGTCAGATCCACAGGTATTGGGGCTTCAGGTCCTGCCCTCTGCTGGGATCCTGTGGTCCTGTGGAGCATGCTCTCCTTTCCTCCCACAGTCTAATCATAATGTAAGGGATAACTTCCTGTCATGAGCGACTCCTGTCTGGACAATAAGCTCCCAGAAACCCTTACTAAATGGCTTTTCATTTTTATTTGTACACTTATCAAAAGTAAAATAGATTTTGTTTTGAGAAAACAGAACTAGGTAGTCCCTGTAGTAATTAGGGAGAAGGGCCTTGCTCAACAAGCGCCCAACGGTGAATGAACTCGGCCAGCCCTGGGATTTGAACCCGCAACCATCTGATCACAGCACGGGGGGGGGGGGGGGGAGACAATGAGTAGCCGGTGGTGAGTAGTTCAGTGGTCACTGGTACAAGTCCCAGCCCTGAGAGAACAGTCACCTGTTGTGGGACCTTAACCCCCAGCTCCAGGGGCACCTCACAATGGTTGACACTGCACTGTGACCACCAAATTATGAAGAGCAAGATGGGGTAGGCAAAGAGACAAATTCCTACATACCTGTGCTTGTGCGATGGCCAAGAAAGCATTATACACAGAGCCACACGCTGCCCACGAGCAGCACAAAAGTGGATGCACAGTTACAATATGTATTATTGAAATTAATTTTAACTATTCTATAGTTTGAAATATATGATTTTGTATTAGTACTTTGTGTTGTCATGCCAACTGTAGTCATGTCAACCAAAAAAACATTGATGGGATTTATTTACACATGCTGTGTGACTTTATAAGCACAGTGAGGTACTTCAGCCTGGCCTGCGGTTTATGGTAATTTTGACATTAAGTCGCACGGCAAAGTGCCTCACGTAACATTTTAAGTGCTTTAGCCCAAGGAAAGTTTATGACCTTATTTGCTCCTATCATACAATGCTTGTCATTGACATTTTCCTTAAGAAACCAACTGAATTCAAAGCCATCTAAAGACTGTGTCTGTTTATACACAAACACACAGTAAAAATGTTCTTTTGTTTTAAAATACTGAACCTCTGAATACAGAGTAAAGATGCAGCTTGTATCAGTTTAGTTTTTCCATCTGCATTCAGAACAATAACCTTGCATCTAAGCAAAGAGAAATTCCCCAGTATAATTAAACAAAAATTAAATAATCATGCGTCTCACTTGATTTCCTGGTAATCACTCCACTGTTTAAATGTGGGCCGAGAAGATGCTGTTACCAGGGATAAACTAATTGCTGGAGTGATAAAAAGAACAAAAATCCATCCATACATCCATTCATCATTGTGGCAAAGTCCCAACAATGTAACAGGGATAAAACATTTCACAGAAAGAATCATTTGGTAAAGTCAGCTGACTGGATAACTGAGTAGCGGCATAGACGCCCTAGCAGCACCTTACGGGGGCCTTGAAACCTGTACAGGGTCACGGCGTTGTCCCATTGTGCAAGACAGGCTGCAGTTTGTCACGTATTTTCATACACATTTCTTCCCACCCCAGCGTTCCATTTTTCTTAAGATTGAAAGTGACTGGTGAAATTTTATCAGGGACCCCAGAATTTCTAGCAATTCCCCTGCATGTTACTTATTGCTTGATGGCTCAGATGCACCTGTACGCTCAAGGCCATGTGCACACCTTTCTGTTTAGCAGAAAATGCCTCTTCAGCATCTCCTAAATAAGAAACACATTTATTTATTATTTAGTGTAATTACTGTGGCCTACAGGGGGCTGTATGAACCTCAAAATCAAGGGCCCCACACAAATGCAGGGCCTGCTGCTGAAGATACAGAGGAATGGGAGGGTGAATCAAGCGTAATCAATTTAGTAGAAAAGCACCACCCGAATAAGGGCGTAGCAATGCGAGCAATGAATCTGTTTAACGACAATGCAATATCCAAATTTCCACGAAATGAGGAAAAAGCAGCTGTCATTGGATGGGTTCCTTGTTAAAGTAACACAAAAAGAAAAAGATTCCAGTGAGCCAACAGATAGTAATTCCGTTAGTTATAGTTAAAGTCGTCCTACAAAATAACCCTCCTCTTCTCTCTCTCGTCTCCCTCACACCATCCACGATTCTTTTCAAAGGTGAAGTGCAGGTTAATTTGTTTTATGTATTTTTACTTTATATTTTGCATTAATCATTTTTATATGAATACTTTTGGGGTGTGGAACGAATCATCTCAGTATCCATTATTTCTAATGGGATAATTTGCTTTGATATACGAGTGCTTTGGATTAGAAGCACGTTTCCGGAACAAATTATGCTCACAATCCGAGATTTTACTGTAGGCTGCTTCTGAAATACAATAAAACTAGCAGCTGGAAAAGTCATGAACTCTGCAAACAACGATAA
>JAODLC010000113.1:31424558-31438873 GCA_026781145.1 Hippopotamyrus pictus
GGGAAACAAACTGAAACGCAGACTTAATACAGAGGACTAATGATAACAACCAGAAACAGCTGATCACATGGGGATCCCACAGGAGTTTAACGAGGGGGCGTGGCACACGGAAGGAGCGGACGACCGGGGCAGGACGGTGGTAATGTTGGGATAAGATATCTTTATCATTTTGGAAGTCATTAAGAAAAAAATGCTCTTCTTGTTTTATCCTGTTCATTTTGTGTTTAAATGCTAAAAACATATTTAGGTGTAATTTTGGGGGGCCCGGAAACCAATTAATTGATTTTCCATTATTTCTTATGGGAAAAATTTGATCAGAATTGGAACTTTTTAGGATTCGATCCGGAGTCCGGAACGGATTAAGTTCGAGAACCGAGGTACCACTGTACTTAAAAGCTCATTATCATAATTATCATAATGAATGCAAACGAACGTGGGTATTCCTAGTACTCAAAGCTGACAAACTATCGTATTATCCGAACTTTTGTTGATTGTTTTGGTGATTGTACGGAAGCACGTTTTAATTAAACTATAATACTGGTACTCGGACGGCTTTGTCTGAGTGACTCATCGTGCCTCCATTTATTAACCTTTTTTTTCCTTTACAAAAAGAAACGCGTGGCAACTGCTCTGTTCCGCCAAAACTGACTCCTACCAGGGCAATTGCCATCCACATTTGTTTTATTATTTTTTTTATTTTTAATTGCCATCTTTATTTTTATTTTTTTTTATTACTATAAAAAATAAAAATAAAAGCTGCTCAGTGTAGCCTTCTGCCAGGAAAACCAAGATTAAACCAGGATTTTTTTTTCCAGGGCTGTACAGTATAAGGGTGTCTGTCCATAGTGTAATGTGTATGCAAACAATACATAATACAGGAGCAGTGTAATTAAGCTGAGCAATTAGCAAAAACATGCTGATGAAACAGAAATAGTACTCATCTGTACTCAGCAGAAACAACTTCTACATTTAGAATATGTGATTGTTATGCCCACTGTAAGTATGACCCGGATGTGGTGCAAACCAGTTTGCAGGCAACTTTATTAGTCATGGGGTAAAAAAGCTCAGGAGCGTAGAGCAGGTAAACCGACAACAATGACAACTGGAGAACATAGGTCTGTGAGATAAATACGAGACTAACGAATGGGCAAACACAGGGCAGTTGGTAGTGATTGACAGAAGGGCAAAAAATATAAGGAGACTAATAGACACCAGGTGTGGCTTGTTATGTTCACACCAGGGAGGAGACCAGGAGGGTAAGGTTCACAAGATGAGCAGGGCGTGACAGTGATGGTGATCATTATCCTGTATTAATATTTGACAATATAACGATAAATGCAATAACAATCATTGGTCATTGTTAACTCAGAATACAGATACGGACTTCATCTGAGGCAAAAATCGGCTTTAGCTGAGGCAGATATGGGCCTCAGCCATGGCGATGCTTCATCCGAGGCAGATACAGACTTCAGCCATGACAGATACAAGCTTCATCTGAGGCAAATGCAAGCTTCAGCTATGGCAGACACAGGCCTCAGCCATGGCAATGCTTCATCCGAGGCAGATACAGACTTCAGCCATGACAGATAAGGGCTTCATCTGAGGCAGATACAGGCTTCAACCATGGCAGAGCTTCATCCAAGGCAGATACAGGCTTCAGCTGAGGCAGATATGGGTTTCATCTGAGGCAGATACTGTTCAGCTAACGGCCCTGTACCTGTAGCTTTAGCAGACGAGTACGGCTATAACACAGGGGAGAACCATTGATATGACACAATCATTTGGATGAAAGCAAGACCTTTACCTTTCACATAGAATCAGGGCAGTTTTGGCACAGACAATATAATTTAACCAGTTGATAATATGCAATAACTTTCATAGTTGCATTTCCATTCATTTGTTCAGCAGGCACGTTTATCCAAAGTGGCGCACATTTGAGAGAGCAGGGTCACCTAGTCAGTTGGAGCAACTAGGGGTTAAGGGCCTTGCTCAAGGACCCAACAGTGATGTCACTCTGCTGACTACTGGATTTGAACTGGTGACCTTCCGATCACAGCCACCGCATTCTAACCACTGTGCAAATATTGCAATATAAACTGTGAAAATGATGGACTAGGAGTCAGTATGTTTTTATATATAATTTCTTAAAGTGCAAGTACTGTATCACCTTTGGAGTATGACCTGAGCATAGCTGCAATGAACACCATGTAAGTATTAATGCTACAATTTACCACTTACAAACTGAAATCCATATGCTGTTATCAGATTGATAAAAAAACAGTCTGACATGCTGAAATTATCTCTGTTTGCCTGTAGCAAATGGCAGAAGCACTCTGGTAATCCAATTACCATGATGAGTAATTATGAGAACTGCCTTCTAATCACTATTCATCACTGCAAGGTTTATAAAATAAAATGTTTGTGAAAGTTCTTCACTCAGTAAACTATAAGAAAGACTTTTGTATTGGAGAAAAAAACCTAGAAGAGGCCTTAACAATTTTGTTTTATGTCATGTGGCACCAACAACTTTTACATTTCAGGAATACCTTGCCCTGTTCTATAAAAATTGGCTTATTTTTAATGGGAAAAGGTACATTGTGAACGGCAAGTGAGCAACATCTCATTTGGTTATGATCATTCCACATGCTGACCTTTGCCAAAGACATGTACTGATTAGGGGAGTTCACGCTTATTAAATCACTGTCAGATCTCAGTGTTATAGATGTGCTCCTTTTCTGCATTTGTGATTCATGACCTCTGCAGGCACTCTGGGTATTTCACTGCTTAACTGCCAGCTACTGTAATTTTATTAATTTCCCTCAGAAGCAAGAGCCACCTTCTGGAAAACTATTCTGCAAAAGTTTGTCCATGATATCATAGTATGGTTTTTAATTTCTTTATTTAATTTCTAATTTGTACAACCTGCACTGTTAAACTTTAATATTTAATAGGGCTGCACGATATCACCCCACAACAAAATCGCAAGTATATGGAAGCGCAATAATCACCAAGGCTTAAGATGACAGGTGTGAACATTTGTCCAGATGGCAGCTTTTCGTACATTTTTGTCCAAAATAGTAGTACAGATAAAATATTAATAAGAGGTATATTGTGACACCCAAAAGTAAGTAACCTGTATTCATTTATTGTTTTGCAGTTTAAATTCTGACACCTTTAGAAAATATAAGGATACACTGAATTTATACAGATTACGAAGTTTTGAGCATCACAATATGCCTCTCATCTTCGGCGCACTACCAATCTGCTCACCAAATTGTGGGTGTAAGTAAATGTCCATATAGTGCCAAAAAGCCGCTGCACAGACCATTGTTTATGCCCATCATCTAAAGCCATAGTGATTATTGTGCATCTGCTATATAATTGCAATGTGGTATACTGCAGCCCTAATATTTTATTAATTTATTTTGGTGTTCTTTATCCAGTGTTATAGCTGCCAATACTTTGAACCATGTCCAGTATTTCAGTATGGTTGGAATAACAAAAATGATGTAATTAATGGCAAAACACACAGCAGCACTGTTTTATGAGAGTCCAGACCTGACTTACCACGTGCTGCTAAGCTGTACTGTCCTTTATGACAGTTAGTGATTTAGTAGCAAACCTGGTTTGTGTCTTTTATTAAACTTGGCGTACTAATCAAACTGGATGGTGCCTTGTGCAGCGGCCTGGGATCTGAAGACAACCATACAGCCAAGCTTTAATCCCCAGATACTGGACCAGGCCCAGAGGTTTATTAAGCAGGAACAGTAATTAGTTTGAAAATAAACAGTGTAAATAAAATTGGGAGCAGGGCCCAGGAAATGGACCAGAGGACCATATCGAATGATTTAGCGATCTCTGCCTTTTGCTGAGAAACTGCTGTCCATGCAGAAAAGCCTTAAGGGAACTTCAGGTGGCTACATTTCTTTTTATCACCTTCTTCACCATCATCATCATCACCATCCCCCTATTCCTCCTTATCTTAATCATCCTCCTGCTCCTTTTCATCATCATCATCACCATGCCCCTCCTCCTCTTTATCATCACCATCCTCCTTCTCCTTTTCTTCATCATCATCACATCCCCCTCCTCCTTTTCATCATCACATCCTCCTTCTCCTTTTCATCATCCTCCTCCTCCTTTTCATCATCATCGCCATGCCCCTCCTCTTTATCATAACAATCCCACTCCTCCTCTTTATCATCACCATCCCCCTCTTCCTCTTTATCATCATCACCATCCTCATTCTTCTTTTCATCATCATCATCATCACCATCCTCCTGCTTTTCATCATCATCATTACCAGCCCCTCCTCCTTTTCATCATCATCCTCCATTTCATCATCATTATCACAATGCCCCTCCTCCTCTTTATCATCACCATCCCCCTCCTCCTCTTTATCATCACCATCCTCCTCCTCCTTTTCATCATCACCATCCTCCTCCCCCTTTTCATCATCACCATCCCCTCCTCCTTCTTTTCATCATCACCATCCGCCGCCTCCTCATCATCATCACCATCCCCTCCTCCTTTTCATCATCATCACCATTCCCCTCATCATCACCATCCCCCTCTTCCTCCTTATCTTCATCATCACCACCACCCTCCTCCTCCTTTTCATCATCACCATCCGCCACCTCCTCAACATCATCACCATCCCCCTCCTTTTCATCATCATCACCATCCTCCTTTTCATTATCATCCTCCTCCTCCTTTTCATCATCAACACCATTCCCCTCATCTTCATCACCACCCCCTCCTCCTCATCACCATCTTCCTCCTCCTTTTCATCACCACCATCATCACCATCCCCCCTCCTCATCAGCATCATCACCATCCCCCTCTTTATCATCATCACCATCCCCCTCCTCCTCCTTTTCATCATCACCATCCTCTTTTTCATTATCATCCTGCTCCTCCTTTTCATCATCATCATCACCATGCCCCTCCTCCTCTTTATCATCACCATTCTCCTCCTCCTTTTCATCATCATCATCACCACCCCCCTCCTCCTCCTTTTCATCATCCTCACATCCTCCTTCTCCTTTTCATCATCATCGCCATGCCTCCTTTTTATCATAATGATCCCCCTCCTCCTCTTTATCATCATCATCAACATCCTCATCCTCCTTTTCATCATCACATCCTCCTTTTCATCCTTCTCCTCCTCCTTTTCATCATCATTATCACCATGCCCCTCCTCCTCTTTATCATTACCATCTCCCTCCACCTCTTTATCAACACCATCCTCCTCCCCCTTTTCAACATCATCACCATCTGCCGCCTCCTCATAATCATCACCACCATCCTCCTCCCCCTTTTCAACATCATCACCATCCGCCGCCTCCTCATAATCATCACCACCATCCTCCTCCTCCTTTTCATCATCATCACCATCTGCCACCTCCTCCTCATCACCGTCCCCCTCTTCCTCCTTATCATCTTCACCATCCATCTCCTCCTCCTTTTCATCATCATTATCACCATCTGCCGCCTCCTCATCATCATCACCATCCCCCTCCACCTACTTTTCATCATCATCATCACCATCCCCCCCTCCTCTTTATCATCACATCCCCTCCTTTTTATCATCAGCATCCTCCTCCTCCCTTTCATCATCATCACCATCCTCCTCCTCCTGTTCATCATCACCACCTGCCACCTCCTCCTCATCAGCATCATCACATCCTCCTCCTCCTTTTCATCATCACCATCACCACCCCCTTTCTCCTCCTTATCATCACCATCTTCCTCCTCCTTATCATCACATCCCCCCTTCTCATCAGCATCATCACCATCCCCCTCCTTATCATCACCATTATTCTCCTCCTCCTGTTCAGCATTATCACCATCCTCCTCATCTTTTTATCATCATCATCTCTGTCCCCCTCCTCCTTTTATCATCATCACCATCCCTCACTCCTTATCATCATCATCCCCCTCCTCCTCATCATCACCATTCTCCTCCTTTTTACCAATATCACCATCATCACCATCCTCCTCCTCCCTCCTTTACATCATCATCCCCCTCCTCCTCCTTAGCATCATCACCATCCTCCTCCTCCTTTTCATCATCATCTCCTCCTTTTTATCATTAGAATCATCATCACCTTCACATCACCATCTTCCAAGTACCACTGATCACCATCCTCATCACCATCCTTCTGTTCATCATCTTAATAATTCATCATTATTATCAGCTTCATCCTGATCATCATTGTCCTTTAAAACTTACTCCCCCAAAATATTCTTCATTCACAAGAAAAAAACACAATAGCCTCAGATTAAAGAGATTTCACTTTATTTTTTAGCCATGGGGTAAAGACAGAATAGGGGGCCCTGCGGGTGGGAGGGGGGGTACAGACACATTTGTGGAGAGCTGATTATTAACTGGGGGCTGTTCAAATGAAATTCAATGGAGACTCTGGCTATAAAGTCCTATGCTGGAGGACAGAGGATCACAGCTGTAACAGAGAAGAGGAGAGGAAGCAGAGGAAGACCAAGCTGACTTTAAATTCTGCCTGCTGCATATAAATTCTGCCTGGCTGTAAAATAGCTGGCATTCAATAAAATGATTGAGTTAATGATTTCTGCTAACCCCACCTTATAAACATTCATAGATTTTTAAAATAAATGTTGCTTGTTAATATTGTTAAATCAATGCAATGCAGCCTTGTATTCTAAATGTAATTTTTCGCTGTTGAACACAACAACTCTCACAGACCTCGGTCTGGGAAAAAATTTGAACAGGATGTGAATGGTCAGCACTGGCTAAACAGGAAGTCCATCTCTGACTCGCTGCCACCTGCCACGGGCCACTGCAGGTCATTATATTTTGTTAAACCCAGAGTAGAGCGCTAGTATATAAGCTAATTTTGCCTGGAGGCTGCATGTGGTCCAGGGTTTAAGTAGGTATTTGCAGTGTTAATTAATAAGCCTTTGGTCAGTCTCTGATTGGATAATTAGTGCTGGCTAAGGCACCTGAGCCTAAGTGACACTCCATATGGCATTCGGATCAGTTGGCAAACCGAGAGCAACAGTTTTGAGTAACACCACCAAAAACTGTCCAGTTCGCTTTACAGACTTACACCTCGAATAGCTGATTTGTATTGCCTTAAATTAACATTTGAACCAAAGTAATAGAATGTGGACAGGGCCTCGCACACTGGTGAGGCTGCTGCTTACTATGCTGTGTGGTATACCTAATGGGGCTATACCTAATGGAAGTAAACTTAATGGGGCTATACCTAATGGGAGTAAACCTAATGGGCTATACCTAATGGGAGTAAACCTAATGGGGCCATACCTAATGGGCATATACCTAATGGGAGTATAACTAACAAGAGTATACCTAATGGGGCAATACCTAATGGGAGTAAACCTATTGCGGCTACTCCTAATGGGAGTATACCTAATGGGAGTAAACCTAATGAGGCAATACCTAATGGGAGTAAACCTAATGGGCATATACCTAATGGGAGTATAACTAACAGGAGAATACCTGATGAGGCTTTGCCTAATGAGAGTATTGTTATTTTTTTAGTGTATTCATATACATAAAATATGAAATGCCATTCCCTCAGACCGAGCAATGCCATGATAGACAGTACACAAACAGTCAAATATCAGAGTAAGAAATAAGGTATATAGCTGATCCCCTTGACACTGACCAGGATAAGCTGTTACGAGTTGGATGGATGGATTATATACATTTTCAGTTTCTGAAATGGTGGAACTACATAGATCAGGTAATATATTTTAACAGTAAACATGATTATGAACATCTATTTAAAATTCATTAATTTTGTTTCAGTGGCAGCAAATACCTCCTCTATAGGAAATGCTAATTTCCAGTGATTTTGTTGTTACTAAAGGACAAATAATTGTAAATCGCAATGCATGTTACATATTGGTAAGAAAATTCTTTATGTTTAGTGCTTTTACTGTGTCCCTCTTTGCGGTGCCTTATATTCCCAATGGTATGTTCACACTTAAAATGGAGAAAAGGCTATGATTGGACCAGAGGATATAATAAGCCATCAATACAGTCACATTGAAAGCCTACTTAGGGATGTTGGAAGAATAATCTTAGTTTCAGCAGGTAGTCTCAGAATGCTCTTTTTACAGCTCACTGCATTTATTGTCCTGTTTTCCTGGTATTCCTTTCAACTTGATTTGTAATAATGGGGCTTGCTGACGTCACTGAACACCACATCAGTCTGAAGGCCTTCTGTCTAATAGCCTGGCCTTGTCTGCACTTTTATATTTATATTTTATTACACTGTGATTCTATAGCACACACATGTCCACTGTGCCCAGTGTTAATGATTATATAACATACACGTGTGCGTGTGGCCTGTGTTGACAATTCTATAGCATACACATGTATACTGTGGCCCTTGTTAAGAATTCTATAATATACTCATGTGCACTGTGGCCTGTGTTAATCATTCTATAACATACATATGCACACTGTGGCCTGTGTTAATGATTTTATAACATACACATGTGCACTGCAGCCCAAGATGATGATTGTATAACATGTGCACTGTGCCCCATGTTAATGATTCTATAACATATACATGTGCACTGTGGCCCTTGTTAATGATTCTATGACATACACGTGTTACGAAGGTGTGTGACACAGGCAGAAAAATCCATGAGGCAGCTCACCACAAAAATGGAGTTTATTAGCCATACCAGGACACGAAGGGGAAAACTATAAAATAAAAAATGAGGGGTCAAGAACAAACAGGAAAAATAAGAACTAACTAACAAACTCACTAGGGAACAGAGCAAAACAGGAAGCAAGACTTGGAAACCAACACCACTACTAACAAGCAGAACATCTACAATGACTGACCGAGAAAATGAACAAAGGCAGGCACTTAATTATATACACAGGGAAAGAAGGACTAAGAAGGGGCAGGTGTGGACCATAACAAAATCAACCAATGACTAAAGGCACAGGACAACAAATAACAGGTGAAATAATTTATATAAAAAAAAAAAACACAGGAACTAGTGTTACAGTCCCCTAATTACTAAGAACCCCCTAAATATATGATAAATTATAGTATCCAGCCATCCATCCATTTTCTGTAACCACTTGTCCTATTCATGGTCACAGGGGGTATATTACTGTATAGTATAGTATATTATTGTTTAATAAGATAAAAAGTAAGTATTTACAAAGAAACTACAGCTGAAATACATAGAAAAATCTCCACTATTACCCTTTAAGTCAATTAAGTACCATGTAGTTGTGATCGATTGAGGTTGGTAATAGCTCAGATATAATTGTGTACTTTATAGGAAAATAAGCAATTATTCGTTAGAAACACCTTCTATATTACTCATCCCCCCAGAAGACCTGCCATTTTGGAGATGCTCTTACCAAGTCATCTAGCCATCACAATTTGGCTCTTGTCAAAGTCACTCAGATTCTTACGCATACCCATTTTTCCTGCTCCCTGCACATCAACTTAAAGAACTTCACTTGCTTAATATATAATGGCATCCTTGAGAGGTGCCATTATAAAGAGATAAACAATGTTACTACCTTTTCCTCCCAGTGGTTTTAATGTTATGGCTGATAAGTATGTGTGTGGGTCATGCATATATTACAATGTGGGGACCGAATGACCCCAGAATATGATAGAAATTGGTTGTTTTAATGCTATGGTGATCACCTTTTCGGTGCCTGCAAAGGAAAGTTCAGTGTTATAAAAATCTGTGACTGCACTCAAAAAACTAAAAATGCCAAAAGTCTTTTTTCTTTGGTTACTTATGACTAAGGTTAGGGCTGGGTGGGAGTTAAAGGTTATTGTTGGGATTAAAGTTTTTCCCATAGAAATGACTGGAGAGTCCCTACAAATGCATGAATATAAATATATACGTGTGTGTGTGTGTATATATGTATACACACACATATCAGTGTATATTTTATAAATGCAACTGTGATTTAACTCTCTTCATATCCTTGAGGTTCTAAGATTGTCTCATGACCCATTCATCATATATGTCTAAATGCCACCCATTCATCTTATTCAGTACGAGCCTGGGGCTTATCCCAGGAAGCAGAGGGCACAAGACAAGGTCGCTCAGAGATCTATATTAAAATTACTTTAGCTGTTTAGGTACAGCATTCATAATTTCATGATTGTGAATGTATGGCCACACAAGCTTGTTAACTGCAAGTCTTCTCGCTAAAATTATTTCAAGGGTTTCATTTGTCCATCTCCAATGATCGATCGATCTATCTATCTATCTATCTATCTATCTATACATACATACATACATACATACATACATACAGTCATATGAAAATGAAAGTACACCCTCTGTCAGTTCTAAGGTTTTACATATCAGGACATAATAAAAAATCACCTGGTCCTTAGGTAAATCAGGTAAATACAATCTCAGATGAGCTACAACCCATGACAGTGTCATTATTTATTTAACAGAAACCAAGCCAGAATCCAGAAACAGTGTGTGAAAAAATAAGTGCTTCTATAGGAATTAAGAGGGTAAGTAGCAGCCAGGTGCTGATAATCAAATGTACTTGATGTATTGGTCATCGGCAAGTGAGATCACCTCTATAAAAGCAGAGGTTTGGCAGCTTGCTGGTCTGGAGCATTCAGGTGTGTTAACATAATGCCAAGGAGGAAAGACATCAGCAATGATCTTAGAGAAGCAACTGTTGCTCCCAATCAATCTGGGAAGGATTATAAGGACATTTCCAAACAATTCAAAGTCCATCATTCTAAAATGAGAAAGATTATTCACAAGTGGAAAACGTTCAAGATGGTGGCCAGTCTTCCCAGGAGTGGACATCTCAATAAATTCAACCAAAGGTCAGACGATGCAATGCTCAGAGAAACTGCAAAAAAAAACAAGAGATCCATCTCAAGACTCTACAGGCCTTAGACAGCATATTAAATGTTAAAGTTCATGACAGTACACTTAAAAAGACCGAACAAGTATTGTTTGGAAGTGTTGCCAAGAGAAAGCCTCTTCTCTCTAAAAAGAACATGGCAGCATGGTTTAGGTTTGCAAAGTTGCTTCGGAACAAACCACAAGACTTCTGGAACAATGTCCTTTGTACAGATATGATCAAAGTGGAGATCTTTGGCCATAAAGCACAGCACACTGTTTGGCGATAACCAAACACAGCATATCAGCACAAACATCTCATACCAGTTGTCAAGGATGGTAGTGGAGGGGTGATGATTTGGTTTGCTTTGCTTCCACAGGACCTGGACATCTTGCAGTCATTGAGTCGACCATGAGCTCTTCTGTATATCAATGTATTGCAGAGTCAAATGAGAGGCCATCTGTCCGACAGCTAACTCTTGGTTGAAATTGGGTCATACAACAGAACAATGATCCCAAGCACCACCAGCAAATCCAGCATAATGTCTGAAAAAGAAAAGAATCAAGTGTTGCAATGACCCAGTTAAAGTCCAGACCTCAACCTGACTGAAATGCTGTGGCAGGACCTTAAGAGAGCTGTGCATAAACGAATGCCCACAAACCTCAATGAACTGAGACAATGTTGTAAAGAACAGTGGAGCAGAATTCCTACAGAATTCATACAGAAAACAATCACTTCAAGTTATTGCTGCTAAAGGTGGGTCTACAACCTACTGAATCTTGGGGTGTACTTAGTTTTTTATACATGGCTTCTCAATTTTGGCTTCTTTTTTTTGTTAAATAAATGACATGTCTTACACCTAAGGTTGTACATACATACATAATACTGTGATTTGATTTAAACATACACTATGTTGCATAACTGAAAGAATTGTGGTTCCAAAACACTGAAAGTTGTTAAACACAGCTGGACGGTCACCTGAATCACTTGATGGTTCTGAAGCTCCCTCAAAAAGTCCCTCCTTAGTGTAGAGACTATATGAGGCCAAGAGCGGCCCACAAACCTCAGGGCAAATGTGTGGTTAGAGTGGTGGTACACTTAACCACTGACTGTAGCCAAACATCACACATTCTGCTATAGTTGGATCTCATTAAATAATCAGACTGATCTGTTTTTTTGCCCTTTTTCCACTAAAAAGTCATCAGTGTTTCAGATAGTAGCCTTATGTTTTTTTTTCATTTTATGCATTCCGTTATATTTATATTATATGAGAAAAAAATAATTTGAATTTGATGCTACATAACATCACCATGCATGTATCAGACACGTTTCAATTAGCATTGCAATAAGCACACGAAAAACTGCTTTATGGTTGGACGAATTCTGTAATGGGGTTTTCCTTGGGCTGAACTAGTGAAGCAATCCTCTGTTAATGCAGACTAGAGCTGATGAGTTTGTGTCCCCTAAAGATCTTTTGGCACCGTTTCACAGTTTCTTCATTTTCCCCCACAGAAAATAATGGTAAAACAACACCCTTATGGTCAATGACAATACCCCCAACAGCCAAAATTTATTTCTGTTCTGTTTTTATTCCATCACCTACTGTACAAGAGCAGTAACCACAAAAGTATCTGTATGTTAAAGGTTGTTGTTATACTGTAGTCTGATTATACAGTAATAACCTGCAATAAACACAACTTGTGATTACTGATGATATCATTTTATGTACGGTATCATCTTCTTTTTATAACATTTGCACAAATATCCATATGCGCTGAGCATGAAGGTAAGTGTGTGTATCAGCCTCACCCTCTGGATGCTGCACATCACAGGAGAGTCCCAGGGACCCGCCGCTACCAACTGAGCTGCAGGGGAATTATAGTCATTTTTGTGTAATACACTACAGGGAAGCTTTATGAAGGTGCTACATGGTTGGTTTTGTATGTTCTTGTGCCTTTGTTACTGTGAGCACCTAATTTTTTTTTGCTTTTCTGCAGCCTCGTAATCACACCCCTCACCCTGCACTGAACCATCCAGAGTAGATTGTGCACTGTGTGCCCTTACAAGTGAGGGCATTTTGTTCATTTCCATTTTGTGTTCAGTCACATTAACATAAGGCTTTAGAGTGGTCCTTAGTTCATCCATTTTCAGGGTTGTGGAAGGAGCTTATCCCAGAGGCTCCGAGCGCAAGGCAGGGAACAACCCAGGATGGGGCACCAACCCATTGCAGGGCACACTCACACACCTATGGGCAATTTGGTAATTCCAATTAACCTTAGTATGTTTTTGTACTGTGGGGGGAAACTGGAGTACCTGGAGGAAACCTCACAATGATACGAGGAGAACATGCAGAGAACTTCTACACCACCATGCCACCCTTACCTACTGTATGAGTCAGATTTTAAAATGGAAGTTTTTCATGCACTCACCATTTTATCTTGTGATGCACTGTAAGAAAGTGTTCCTGACAAAATTTTTCATTATTCTATTGATGTTTAGACATAAAAGTCTTGGTGTATATTATTAAAATACAGACACTCCTCACTTAACAAATAATGTTCGGTCTATGAGTAGGTCGTTAAGCAAATTAGTTGATCAGCAAGGAGCCTTCCCTTACCGATATTTCAAGCATACTGTACTGGTAGTGGGTTTGTGTAAACCATCTATAGGTATTGTTTTAATGTCAACTTTGCACCATTTTTTGTATACGGCAAAACCTTAGATTGAGAGTAACTTGGTCTGCGAGTGTTTTGCAAGACGAGCAAAAATTTTAAATAAATTTTAACTTGAAAACGAGCGAGGTCTTGCAATACGAGTATTATGTATACGCTTTGTCTGCCTAGCGTTACATAATAACAACTGAGCCAATGATTCTTCTCTCTCTCTCTTACTGCGGAATTGTGGGTAATCGTCTCCCATGCTCCATCTCAGTCGGTGTGCCACGCTCGCATAGTCAAAATTTAGTAGAAAAGCACCACCCGAATAAGGGCGTAGCACTGCGAGCGATGAATCTGTTTAACGACAATGCAATGTCCACATTTCCGCGAAATCGAAAAGGAGGCAAAAGCGGCTGTCATTAGATTCCTTATTAAAGTCGCACAAAAAGAAAAACTTTCCAGTGAGCCAACTGATAGTGATTCCATTAGTTATAGTGAAAGTCGTCCTACAAAATAACCTTCCTCTTCTCCTCTTTCTTGTCTCCCTCACATCATCCACGATTCTTTTCAAAGCTAAAGTGCAGATTAATTTGTTTTATGTATTTTTACTTTATATTTTGTATTAATCATTTCTATATGAATATTTTTGATTTGTGGAACGAATCATCTGAGTTTCCATTATTTCTAATGGGAAAATTCGCTTTGATACAGTGGGTACGGAAAGTATTCAGACCCCCTTCAATTTTTCACTCTTTGTTATATTGCAGCCATTTGCTAAAATC
>JAODLC010000113.1:31453605-31463948 GCA_026781145.1 Hippopotamyrus pictus
CTGAGCTATTAAGTTCTCCCCAAGCGAGCTTGATGGGCCGAATGGCCTCCTCTCGTTTGTATAGTTCTTATGTTCTTAAATAAGCCGGTAGTTTAAAGCTAACTCTTGGGTTGTGGTGTGTCATTATTATCTAACTATAACTGCTCCCCGAACCTAGAGACTGGTCCTATTTGTGGTAAGTGCTACAGATGGATGGAGAAGGTGCTGGCCATCAAGAAGTTCTGATTCATAACAATCAAGATGGTGTGTGTATACAGAATGACATAGGATGGATATAAGTGCTAACTTCTGGCATTCCGAGGAGAGAAAAGGCTTTACCCCGTTTTTCTTCTCACATGCTCTAAATTGGTATATTGGTAACGATAAAGAGGCTAATTAAATCCAGAGATGAAAATAATTATAACAAACATGCCTGGCACTTTTTGTTAATTCAAACAGAGATAATGAAACACAAAGTAACCTGTCTGATTTTGGTGATGGGTGTATTTTCGTATTTCCAGCTTAAAACTGCCTGCTTTGTTATAAGCATGACATACCTCACGATTATAGGGAAAATGTTTTGCGCTGTGGTGCAGAAATATGTTCAGATTTAAATTTAGTGCTTTCTGTCACGCCCAGCTCTGTACGATCCTCGTGTGTGCCACGCCCCCTCATTACCTCGTGTTAATTCCTGATTGTAATCACCTGTGTCCTGTTCCTTTTGACTTGTCTGGTGTATATCAATCCGCATTTTGCCGTTTCCCAGATGAGTCATTGATGTTGTCTGACATATTGTTCGTTTCCGTGCTAATAAACCCCGTTTCTACCTGTATTCACGGCTCGATCGCCTGATTCCCCGCTCGCCCCGCACACGTCGTAACACTTTCATATAAACACCCATTTTTTACATGTTGTCATTGTGAAACATTACTTGCGTCTTTTAGTATACAATTATATGAAAAGAAATTTTAAAAATCAAGTTATAGAAAACCCAGGAAAGTGGAGATTTTCAAAAAACATTCAACTTAATTCTTGAGTGTTCAAGCTTTGCTTTACAGATTCAGTTGCAATTATTTCTTTAAAGTAAAACAATTAAAACAATGTTTGCTAGAAATATAACTGTTATATAACATGTCCAAACAAAATCCCAAGCACAAGCACTCTGTAATCTTAAAGAATGAATTTCATAAGCAGCTGTCTCTGGAGTCACCTTCGTCTAATTGTGTTTGGCTTGTGCGAGATGAAAGGAGCCTTTCTGCCGAAGTCTGGCACCTCCAAACTAAAAACATGCCGCCCTTCATTCTGGGCACCTCTCTGCAGATAGTGAGTGACACTCTCACAGACTCATGAATGTATTTCTGACATGAAGTGACCAAGCCGTGGGGTGCTGTGCCTGTGATCAGAAGGTCGCTTGTTCGAACCTCAGGATCAGCAGAGTGATGTCACTGCCAGGTCCTTGACCAAGACGCTTAACCCCCAATTGCTGACCCTGCTTTCTCAAAAATAAATAAATAATACTATGTTGCTTTGCTTAAAAGCATCTGCAAAATAAATACATGTAACCTTGAGTTTATTTAAAACCAGGACAGCAGAATTGCTTGGTCAGTTTCAGGCACTGCTCCACAGTGGCAGCTTCTCTCATTACCCATAAGCACAATGGGTCTGCACACTTTTCCAGAATATAATAATACACTTTACTTGGCTATGCATCATGTAAAAAAATACAGTTCAAGCTAGACATCTGGTCTTGCACTCAACAGTGCCCTTGTCATAAGGGTCACTGACCATACAGAATAGGTGAACCTTTCCCTGGCTCTGAAAAGCACGTCAAGCAATCTTTTCTACTTTGAACAATTTAGTTCATTAGGTAATATATGACACCCCCCAAGAGATGTAGGAATGACAGACCATAAATTCATAATTTGACATGTATTTAAATCCTTCATAATTTTGTCAGTTTGTATGGGGAGGCCAACAATAGTTCAGTTCTGATATTCCTTTGGGAATATTAGATCTGTAAGATAAATAAAACATGCAGTGAGTAGGAGAATAGGGTTTTAGTTAATGGGCGGTAAAAAATGGAAACAATATTTCAGTTCTGATTATGGTTATGTGTTCCAAGAAACACAATGAAATTCATAAGCATCAAGGGAAGGAAAGGACAGACAGCAGTGCAGCACAAGACAGACAGCAGTGCAGCACAAGACAGACAGCAGTGCAGCACAGGACAGACAGCAGTACTGGACAGACAGCAGTGTAGTACAGTACTGACAGCAGCACAGTACAGGGCAGACAGGAGTACTGGACAGACAGCAGTGCAGCACAGGACAGATATCAGTGCAGCAAAGGACAGACAGCAGTACTGGACAGACTGCAGTGCAGTACAATACTGACAACAGTACAGGGCAGACAGCAGTGCAGTACAGGACAGACAGCAGTGCAGCACAGGACAGACAGGAGTACTGGACAGAGAGCAGTGCAGTACAGTACTGACAGCAGCGCAGTACAGGACAGACCAGTACAGTATAGGACAGACAGCAGTGCAGTGCAGTACAGTACTGACAGCAGCACAGTACACGACAGACATCAGTACTGGACAGACAGCAGTGCAGTACAGGACAGACAGTATTGCAGCACAAGACAGACAGCAGTACTGGACAGACAGCAGTGCAGTACAAGACACACAGCAGTACAGTACAGGACAGACAGCAGTACTGGACAGACAGCAGCGCAGTACAGTACTGACAGAAGTGTAGTATAGGACAGACAGCAGTGCAGTATAGGGCAGACAGCAGGGCAGTACAGTACTGACAGTAGTGCAGTACTGTACAGGGCAGACACCAATGCAGTACAGGACAGAGAATACAAGACAAAAAGCAGTGCAATATAGCACAAGACAATAAGTGCAATATAAGAATAAGTAAACAATAAATAAGTATTAAATATCTGCAATAGGAATAAGGGTGCAGTTATACCACATTATAATAAAATAAATACTGATATATTAAAATTGAGCAGTACTATGTAATGAGAAGACAGATGCAGTCACCAGGTGTGCAGTGACCAGATGGCTTGCCTGACGTTAGCTGTCATTAACCATACAAGCAATATACGGATATATAACTTGAGAGCCTCCAGTGAAATTAGAATCCTTTATGTCCATTGATGGATTCAGATGCAGCAGTTTCCTCTTTTAGTAGTGATGTTGGTGACACTGGCATCTCTGGACTGGCATTGCTGAAGTGATTTTCAAGGATGATCAGAATCAAGAGCATAGCAGCAGTAAGCCAAAGCCGTGTGGATTATGTTAATATATTACAAGTTGCGTTTTTTTTGTTTGGTTACTTATGGTTAAGGTTAGGGCTGGGTAGGGGTTAAGGTCGTTGTGCTAGGATTAGGGTTATGCCCACAGAAATGAATGGAGAGTCCCCACAAAAATATAATTACTGATGTTTTGAGCAAAAAGGAAAATCAAAAATACATTTAGCCTATTTATATTAATAATTTGTATCTGAATTTCAGCATTTACTAAGTTACATAAGGCAGGTGATTTTTTTTTGTTTGTTTTTATTCCAGTCACAGTGATAATGTAAAATTAGACATAATTAGTGTATTTCATTAGTGCAGCATCTTTGGAAAAACATCAAAACTATACTTCAGAACTTCACTGTGGTGCTTTAAACAGCTGTGATGCATTTTCAGGAATATTATTTTTTTATAAATATAATGCTACCATTTTCATGTAAGTATGTGTTTGTCCCTGAAAAATGATTACTTCTTAGTAACTTGGGTTAGGGTTGGTAACCAGGGAGGGTTAGTAGAATTAGGGTGACTAACCAGGGAGGGTTAGGGTTAGTAACTAGGGAGGGTTGCGGTTAATGTTTTAGGGTAAGGGGTTGCTGTTAGGGATTGTGGTTAGTATTTAGGGTAAGGGTTTTTTGTGAGGGTTAGGGGTGTTCCTGTATAGTCTAACTGTTCATTTCCAAAGTGTCCTTTCCTTTAGTATTGAGCATTATGATCCCATCTTAGCTGGCCGTCTGTATCACCTGCAAAGTTACTAATTCCTAGCAGCTTTCACTTGTACTGAACAATGCTGCTATTTCCAGCCATATTTCATAAGGGCTTATCCTTGGCAAGGTCACAGTGAGCCTAGAAGGCCTGCTGGGAAGCAGAGCGAGCGGTCAGAGCGAGTGGATCACCCCTTTCAGGTGAGTAGGGAGCATCTGCTTGTTATAAGAAAGGGTATGAGCAGCATGAGATATGAACAGTGTGATGGTGAGAGGGAGAGTCAGGTGGAGAGGCAGGTTTGGGTCAGGGGCTGCAGATCTGCGGACACCAGACGGATTGTTGGCAGTGGTGAAGCAGAAACTATGAGGTTCAGATGAGGTTCAGACAGGGCTCACGGTTTGCTGGTCAATCTGTGTCCCTCTGGTCATCGGCAATGGGTAATGACCTGGCAAACAAGGCCATGAGCATGAGTGGCCAAAGCGAGGTTTCTCCACGGGGTTCCCGGGCTCACGCACTCTGTGACGAGGTGAGGAGTTCACAGATCTGCAGGAGCCAAAAATAGAGCCACCCCCTCCGGCGGATCGAGGGGAGCTAGGTGAGGTGGTGTAGGCATCATAAGGATGCAGTCCAGGCACATGCCACTGGGCACTGCTGTCTGTCCACTGGGGAGACCGGGGATATACAGTACTGGAGGAATTCTACACTAAATGGCCAAAAATATGAGGACACCACATTGTCCAGCCGTTCAATGTGAAACCAAGGGTTTTAATATGAGGTTAGCCCACCCTTTGTTCCTGTAATAGCCTCTACTCTTCTGGGAAGGCTTTCCATTAGATATTGGAATATTACTGGTGGTGAACTTTCTCCCAGAAATTTCCACATAATAACTTCACATTGATGAGCAAGGCAGCTCTAACAGGGCAGAAATTTGATGAAGTGACTTGTTGGAAAGATGGAGTCCTATGATGATGAATGAAGTGGAAAGTCAGTAACCTCTTCTGTATGATGACCCATTCTGCTGCTAGTATCTGTTGCTGGAGATTTCATGGCTGTGCACGTGTGGCTTGTAATTAGTCTATTCCTTTAATTAACAAGGATGTTCACATACATTTGGCCATATAGTGTACCCAGATATATATCTCCCAGGCAGACTAGGAACATCTAGAGGAATTATATCTCATACGTGGAACATCTGGAACCACAAGGGATCCCCCCAAATGAGTTTGAGTTAGTGATCTTGGAGAGAGGTTTGGCATGACTTGCTTAGTGCTGCCATCATGACCTTTGTCACGTCCCACATCCAGACTCAGCTAAATCAGTCCTCCCAAAGTGGCAATGTCTGAACTTTTAGCTAGAAAAGCATGCTCGTCCTTGGTTTCAGTGCAAAATATTATTGAGCTGATGTCACTCACTGAGGGTTTCCCTCGTGCCCTTTGTCTTGCCCTAACCTGCCCTTCCTTCTCAGTCCCAATCCTACCACATCCCTGTCTCCCTCGGACCTTCCCAGTCTGCTTACCTTCTGTCCTTCATGTTCCTGTAGGACTGACTTGCCTGGCTTATGATATTCTTTGGCTTCATGACTCCGACCAAGAAACAAGATTGTCGATTCCATTTCTGTTTCCCTTAATTAAACTCCCCTTGCACCATATTTGGGTTCCTCAATATCTGTCATAACAACCATCACCCAGACGAGTTCTACCAAGACCAGAAGAGATGAGACAAGTGTCTTGCTGTCTTTTCACCTAAAGAACAATGTTATTAATCACCCTAAATTCTAACTATTCTGTTAGTTTGCACCAGCAGCTGTGAAATTCTTGCTTGACTCAGCATAAAACATTCAGCCACTTATTGTGGCACTTAATTGATTTCCTAGCAAATACAAATGTTTGCAATTTGCAATATTGTGAAGTTGCAGTTTTTGTGAACACAGTAATTATGATTTAGCCTTCAGTGCTGTCATGTTGTCTTTCTAGGGGGCGATAAGAGACATTTGGTTTGCAAATATTTATTATGACGAAACTGCAAACTTCATGCATTTTTTGTGTGAAATAGGATTACTTCTCAAGTTTAAAACAAAAGTACTTTCAAATGCTGAGAAGCTGGACGGCTTCAGAAAGTGCTAAGCTGAGAGGCTCTTCCTGGGTGCTTCCTGCTTCTGCATTAAAATTCATGTGTTTCTTTGTAGTTTATGTTTCTGAATAGGAAGCTACTTTAAAACATAGCAACTGTGAAGATATGTGTTTGTGTGTCATATATTACATTGGGAGAACGAGATGCATCACAGGGCACATACAAACACACACACATATGTATCTATATCTTTGTGGGGACGATCCATTCATTTCTATGGGATAAACCCTAATCCCAACAATGAGAAACTTAACCCCTACCCTGCCCTAACCTTAACCATAAGCAACAAAACAAAATACAAAAATTCTGGCATTTTTAGTTTTGATTGCAGTCACAGATTTTTATATGTAGGGACTGAAAAAGTGGTCCCCATAATGTCAAGATGACAGGTTTTTATCACATCCCCACACTGTAATATATACATAACACACACACACACACACACACACAAGCATTCTTAATTGAAAGACACCAATTAGCCTGACTGCCTGAGGAAATCCATGTGACCCTGGAATTTTTATATATGTTGTTTTTCATTCAGTCTGGGTTCTTGACTGCAGTTGCATTCAATTACATTAAATAATAAAGCGGAAAAAAACTCAACATATAAGTGTATGTTTTTGAAGTACTGTACTTATATAGTGTCATTCATTCTAAATCCATAGGCATCAATATGTAGTTGGTTCCTCTTTTGTAGCTATAACAGTTGCCACTCTTCTGGGAAGGCTTTCCACAAGATTTTGGAGTGTGTCTGGAATTTTTGCCCTTTCGTCCAGAAGAGCATTTGTGAGGTCAGGTACTGATGCTGGACGTGAAGGCCTAGCTCGCAATTTCTGTTCTTGTTCATCCCAACGGTGTTTGATGGGGTTGAGGTCAGGGCTCTGTGTGGGCCAGTCAAGTTCTTCCACACTGAACTCACCCAACCATGTCTTTAGGGACCTTGGTTTGTGCACTGAGACACAGTAATGCTGGGACAGAAAAGGGCCTTCCCCAAACTGTTCACAGGCACAGTGATTTAGTCCACTGAGCCACATGCTGCCCCCAATCACAAGAACATTCTACCGGCACCAATTTAACACTGAGTAAAAGATAGGCCAAAAACCAAAATTGTGTTTTACATTTCCACAGAATCCCTCCTAATATTAATATGCTTGAAGTCATTTCCAGTAACATCGATGCACACAATGCCAGCACTTGCTTATCACCTAGACGATGATAATGGAAACCATGGAAACGCAGATGTAAGCTGTCTTTCTCTCCTCTTAAGCCTTGCAGATAAGAGCATGTGTATGTGTCCCTGACCTTGTTTCTGCTCCACACTCATCACACTGTGTTATAGGACCTACTGTCGTAGTTAGTGCCGCCAGTGAATGGTGTCTAGCAGGTGCTGCCTGGGCATCTTCAGTGCCCGATGAGGCCAGCTCAGAGACTGGCATGTAGGGAATTAGCTAACTGTGCTATATGCGATGTCGTATGGAACTGCGTCAGATTGAGAAACAAACTTGGGAGGTTCAGTCCAGGCCTGGTGGCAGGAACTTTAATCTGACCTCCGCGGCCAAACATGGCAAAAAACTGCAAAGGCCAGCCTGTTGCAGTACAGTGCCCTTTAGGGTTCCTCTACTCTGATTTTTAGTCCCTCCTGTTACTCTTCCAAGCTTTTGATTCTCTTTTTCAGGGTTGCCAACTCTCACGCATCTGGCGTGACACACACTTTAAGACTGTCACACTCGCGCAAGAAATCTGACTGAAAATCTGTATTATTCCATTATAAATCTAACATTAGCTGCATCAAAAGTGTTGGAGTAGTTTGCAAACCCTGTACACTATTTACAATGCAATTAAACTGTTACATACATGTAAATGCATGTGCAAAGAGGTCTATAATGGAAAATCTCACACAAGCCAGCTGACCAAAGTGGCTTATAATTAGTATAATTAGACGGCCCTGCTTTTTGTGAGCTAGATCAGCGCATTCCAGCCCCTGGTGTGTGGATGGTATTCCCCCAAACCACACAGCGCTGGGGGTCCTGGGGTGGCACTGGTAAATTTGAACTGCATATTTTCAAGCCATTTTTTTTAAGAAGCTGAGCATCCCCCCCCCCCCAGTTCAAAAGTTTAACTGCCAGCTCTGCTCAGGATTTACTTAATACTGTGGGATTACGAGTCCTTGCTATTCCAGCTGAGTTACCAGCTGACCCTCATCTTGATGGCATTTTATTACAAATTTCACCTGATTATGTTCTGATTATAAGACTAGTACTAGAACAAAATGTAGTACAGGGTACTAGTAATGCAACATTTTCATAGAAGGGGGTTTTCTGCTAGTGTAGTGGTCCGGATTTGGTAATTCCCATGCCCTGTGTTTGAATTCCACTCAGGAAATGCCAATCTTCAGCCTTTTTTTCCAAAAATATCCTCTGGGATCAGCATAATTTATTGTGTGTTATCTTTTCTTATCTGACCTTACCTTAATTTTTGCTGGCAACTCAGCGACCACTGCAAAGAGGTCCAGGGAAGATACACCATGCAAACTATGCAGAAAATGACTGCATCCTGTAATATCATGAACAGCAACTGATACAAGCCAGCAAGAAGAAACTTTTAATGAAAACTTCTTGCACACTGTGAGAGATTGATGTACTTTTCCAGGGTGAGATATTAGGATCTATTTGGGTAAAAGTAATTCCCTTCCAAAAGTCACTTTTATTAGTTACCACCACAGGTACTTCCTTACTACAGTGGGGATTTTAACAGGCAATGCAGAAAGTTTCCCAGATGGAGGTTCATGCTTCACTGTAGGTGGCAGGGTGGTTTTAGAGCACTGCTTTGGGTGACATCACTGCATTTCCAACGGGACTTTGTTTGGCTGTTTCAATGTCAATTTACAGTATTAATAGAGTTACAAGACAATGTTGGAGATGAAACTCAAAAGTTTTCAATCACAAGGCAATTCAGAAGATTTTTAATAAAAATGATACCGATATGTACAGTAAGAGTTTCCTGGATGTTGTGTAGTCTGATGGAAATCCACAGTCTTGAAGGATGAAGGGGGGATTTTCCATCCTGTGACTCTTCAGAAAAGTTTTTTTTTAATTTTTTATTTGAATCATGAATTGAAGTTTTTAAACTACAAAGCAAACATCGTGAAGAGCATCATGACAAAAAAACAATTTGTAATTATTATTGTGAATTTGTAAAAACATTTTCCATTTAATGGAACTACCATTACAGTAATAACACTCTGTTGTGATTAGTGGATAAATCAATATAGAGAACACTGGGAACCTACTTTTTCAATAAAGAATGAAAACTTTCATCAGTTAACCCACTTTCTCTCCATTGCAGTAACAAAGAGCAGCACAGGGATGCAATGGTTAGCACTGTTGCCTCGTAGCTCTGGGACTAGGGTTCAAGTCTCTGCCCCAGGCTCCCTGTGTGGTTTGCAGGTTCTCCACATGTCATTGTGGAATTTCCTCTGGGAACTCCGTTTTCCCTCCACAGTGCGAAAATATGCTGAGGTGAATTGGAGTTACCAAATTGCCGATAGGTGTGGCCTGCAATGGGTTGCCACACCCTGCTGAGTTTTTCCTGCTTTCCGCCCATAAGTTCCAGGATAGGACCCCCTGAATTTGACATGCAGTTTCTGAAAATAGCATATATGTCTGTGTGTGTGGACTTCACTGCTGTCTGCCATTAGGATGTGAAGGACATTGCAGTTGATAATTAAAATGGAATTATATAATTAACACAAGGACTATCTACTAACGATGCATCTCTGGATTATCTTCTGGTTTATGCCGTCACAGTGTTCCACACCTACTGTAGAAGATCGTTTAATTACAAACTTATTGGGGTGTGGGGGAAAAAAGCCTGAAGAATCAAGTTTGAAACTCCTTATCCTGTGTAACATACACTTTGATTTGAATTCACCTCTATTTCCCTAAGTGAATTTTAATATGGTGTTTTTTGTACTTTTTACTTTTTGTATGCACCTTATCCCAAACTTTATATAGCGGAAGCCTCATTTCATGTTATAGTTTTCATCATTTCAAACTACACTGCCTAAAAAAATTAAAGGAACACTTTGAAAACACATCAGATCTCAATGGGAAAAAAATCATGCTGGATATCTATATTGATATGGACAGTGTAATGTGTTAGGAATGAAAGGATGCCACATTGTTTGATGGAAATGAAAATTATCAACCTACAAAGGGCTGAATTCA
>JAODLC010000113.1:31486751-31501526 GCA_026781145.1 Hippopotamyrus pictus
GTTGAGCACGCACATAGCAAAAACATTGCTCGCGAATGTCCTTCTGCGCGCTCAGGAATGTGGCACTAATATAACGCTATAGCATCGGGGTGTGGTGAGTGGCTCAGTGTCTGTGATCGTAAAATTGCCAATTTAAGCCCCGGCCTCAGCAGAACAGTCACATGTCTATGGGCCCTTGAGCAAGGCCCTTAACCCCCAGCTCCAGGGGTGCTGCAGGTTGGCTGAACCTGCACTGTGACTCCGCTAAAACTAATGGAGAGCAAGACTGGGTAGGCGAAGAGAAGAACTCCAATGTACTCATATTTATGCAAATGGAAATTAATGATTTAGCAGTTCTAAATAATATTAGTGTCATCAGAGTGTGGGTACACTACCAACCAATCACTATAAACCATAAGAAAAAGGGTAAACGTCTGAAACATGAAGAAATTATATTATGACACAGTCCATGTGATTAGTAAAGATCATCCCCACTTTTATTGCTTTAACAGTGGGATTGGATTATTGGACTATTTAAATGTAATGCAAAATCATTACTATTGAAGGATATTAAAGGTTGATCTCTGGAGCCTAGTAACAGGCGGATGGTTTAATAATGAAGTGAGCAACTGTATCACCTTCTCTTATGTTTTCCAAAGAATGCTACCGTTGCTTCAGATCATTTCCACAATTGGTGTTTATTGTGTGTGAGGCCTGGGAGTTTTGCAGCACTAATTCTTGTTGGTGAAGGACTTCCCCAGAGTCATCCCTTACTGATAGGATTTTTTTGAAGCCCCTGGAGTTAAAGTAATTAATAATTAGTCTCCTAGCTTGATTTACTAGTACTGGCCAAGCTTACCTTTGGCAGCCCTCTCTGTTAAAATACCATAACTAACGTTAGGCTATTATTATGCATATCTGTCAGCTGTTATGTTTATGACTAGATGCTTTGATTCAAGTAAAAATAGCATCCCATGTGCTGCAAGCTCTAGACAAGGCACATGACGTGAAACATGGCTTGCAGACGCATTTACCAGGAATAGCTCCCAGGTCTTGCTGCACCTAATCATTTATGACCATCATGTTACATTCAGACATATAAAAACATCAAAATGAAATATGAAGTTCCCACCAATCAGTTTTCTTATCTGACTCATGATTCATATGGATTGCAAGTCCCCAGTCCTGATACATATCCTGACAGTCACCTGACCAATCACAAATTTCACTATTCGAGTAACCCTGCTTTCCCCAATAGTGGAAACTTATTACTTGGTGTTTCATATACTGTGTTGTCACATTCAGCCAGTTTAATAATCAAAGGCAACAAATGATATCCGGAAAATATACAATTGTATTACAACAGAATACCCCTGCTAATAATAATACCAATTTCACTGTGAAAATCACAAGGCTAATATCTTTATATACCTTTCATGGGTTTGTGTGTTTGCATATATAAAAATTGCATAAATTTAAAATCTGAATATGAGAGTCCTTGTTCCCCAAGGACTGCAAAAATATCATACTGTTTAAACAATTCTGATAATGGCTTGACTGTGCATACTTTGCCCTAAGTTATCTGAATGCTAACAATACTTAACAATGCACAAATAAATAGGATAAACTATTTTTATGAAACATTTCTTCAAATCTGACACATCCTTGATAGAAAGAGACAAAAAGAAAGGCAGGCAGAAAACCAGAGAATAATTTACTCTATCCTGCAGATAAACTATCCATAATGATAACAGTCATGTACACATAACCTCGTGTGGCGTTTTAGTTAATTACAAAGAAAAAAAGATCAGTGGCCTTTTAAATAGAGAATCAGAGATTTTTGTGTTTTTTTTTCTTTGTCTCATTGATCAATGTGCTTTGTAATGAGAGCAGTTCATTGTCGTTCATCATTTATGACCCCAAAGTCACATCACTTTACTTCCCACAGTTATCTCATATGCATCGTCTCTGCAATCTTTCTCATTTATTCTAATCCAATCTCCGACCCCCAACAGCCAGAACCAAATATTCATTTAATAAAACCATTACACGTTACAACGGCAAAGCTACAGATTGGCACTTTGCATTTACAAATAAAATATACTATAATAATTGAGCAGAATAGTCAGAAGAGATGTATTAGTTACATTCAGCATAGGCACTGAATCTGCAGATCATAGGAAACCAGGATCAGAAACAGTTTATTAGCCAAGTACAAAAAATATGATGAATTTGTTTTGGTGCGGGTAGTGGAATGAAGTGTACAATTTAAACATACAATCAAGACAAAAGGTACAAAACAAACAAGAAACAGAATAAAGTTAAAACATTTTAGAATTTTCACAATTCCTGGCTCCCATGATCCTAAAACAGGGATGAAGGTTTCAAAGCCTTGCCGGGCGAACACAGCCACTGGGCATGTCTCTGTTTATTGCTGCAGGGTGGCACTCGCCCTTGTGTAACCGCATGCTTGATTGGCTCATTGTGTACAGTCATAGCTCGGCAAAGACGATTTGTGATGGACTGTCCTGTGGCATTATTATACGCCGATTTCAAACAGCAATACACAAAACTGAGAATGACACAAAGTGAAAACACAGGCTGAACTCCATTGAGGCACTATTCACTCAGCCACAGACTAGAACCATTTTGTGTGTGACTTTCTCCTTTGTTCCCTTTCCCGCCAGAAAAGCTGACGAATCCCCTTTGTGGATGTGCCTTTAAGCTGGCAGATTGTGATGTCAGCCAGCGTCCCACTTAAATTTAAATAGTTGTTGATATTTGCTGTGTGTGTCTGTCTATGTATTACTTCACAGCTTCCTTACATTGCTTGGTATTGCATCACTTTTTTTTTTAATTTTGGAAAGAAAAAAAAATGCAATCATCAATCATGCACAAAAAAAATCAAAAATAAGACAAATGATGTGCTGTCCCACTAATCATCAGCAGAGGGCTGACTGGAATGCATTCCACTGAACCAATCCTAACTTACAGGTCACACACATACTCCCTGCGTGTATATAAGCACTTGAGCTGCTAGAGCAGCTAAGGGATTCCCTTTGCTTTTTTTGTACTTTTGACCATATTTTATGTGTTATATGCTGAAAATGAATAAATTATGGATACTTCCTGTGATGTGGACTAACTCTGAACTGGGGACATTTCCACAGGCCATGAACATGAAAATACTTCTCTATGAAGGACAATAGGATGGACATGAACCTGCATGAAGACAAGGAAATCCACGACGTACAACAAAATACTAAATGTTTCGTCACTGACAGACCTTTTCATCACTGTCATCTAAACATAAAACATAGTGTTTGGATAGCATGTGGATCAGATTTGCAAAATGTGTCCCTTAAAGTTGGTAAATGTCAAAGACGTGAAATAAATCAAGGTCCTTCCTGTTTTTATTGAGTGGTGTTTCAGGAAAGAATTTTATAAGCAAATTGAGTCCCTTGGATAAATATACACGCTCAATAAATACTGTTACCAGAAATCACATTTATTATACACCTTCAGAAAAAATGACGTATAGATTATACATCTTTTACAATGTTTCATGTAGAGTTCAGTCTTTGATCCACATTCGGTTTTTGAGCAGCAGACGATATGTCAGTGTATGACAGGATACTGTCATACTAACTTCTCATTCCAGATTGGGGAGCTACAGAGAATAAGAGCCCATACTGGACCAATTGCTATCCAAAATTACTATACTTTACCAATTGCTGTCCAGAATGCCAACAATGGGCCAGTCACTGTCCAGAGAGTTAACTTTGGGCCAGTTGCTGTCCAGAATACCAACACTGGACCAATCACTGTCCAGAGAGTTAACACTGGGCCAGCTACTGTCCAGAATGCCCATACTGGACAAATTGCTGTCAAGAATGCCCATACTGGACAAATCACTTTCCAGAATGGCAACACTGGGGCAGTCGATGTCCAGAATGTTAACACTGGCTAGTCAATGTCCAGAGTGCCAAACCTGGGCCAGCTGCTGTTCAGAGTGCCAACCTCGACCAGTCCCTATCCAGAGTGTCAGCACTGGGCCAATCGCTGTCCAGAGTGCCAACCGTGGGTAATCCCTATCCAGAGTGTCAGCACTGGGCCCATTGGTGTCTAGAGTGCCAACCTTGGCCAATCCTTATCCAGAGTGTCAGCACTAGGCCCATTGGGGTCTAGAGTGCCAACCTTGGCTAATCCCTAACCAGAGTATCAGCACTGGCCGCCTGTCCTCAAGCCCACCTCCAGCAGACCCTCATTTTCATTTACACATGCAGATGGTTGTGTCCACTGTCATATTGCCCATTTGAAAACCCCAGCAAATTTCTGCTTCTAGGGGAGGCTCCTGTCACCCTCGATTTTGCCTTTTATCTTTTTTAGTAAAGCGTGAACAAGCTAAAGTGAGATACCAAGGCTGAAAATAACTTTCAGTCCTGCACTTTTTCAGACATATGCAAGTAATATACACTATACTGTATATTGTGTGTATATAGTAATTTAAATGAGTTATTTTATGCTCAATCAAAGTTCTTCATATTACACACTGTCACACTGACCACAGTGGAGTGGTGAAAACATTACTTCCTCCCCCAGATCAGACTGTATTTTCTTTCAAGACCTTCTCCAATTACTTAATGCCCCCCTTGACAGAGGCAGCGCGGATTTTGGTATTTTCTCCTGATTGCATCAGGGCTTTTAAGCTTCCATTTGGTTACTGCTATTATTGCTGCCTGGTGAATTATCGCTTTGAGTTGATACAAGTGAATATCAGAGCCCCAGGAAAAAAAAAATGAAAATAGAAAAGAAAATATGACTTCTTGGATGACCTAATGCACAGACTAAATCGTGTTTTTGTTCGGCAATAATGGAGCTTGGTGAAACTATTGAGGATCAGAGTAGGTAATTGGATAGCTGTGCCATTATCATAATGCAGTGATTAACGGCAGAAGATGGCTGGAGGAAGAAAGGAAAATATCTTAATTCTTTGCAAAATTCAGAATTAGGAGCCACCTTCAGATTCTCTTCCTGTTGAGTCTATTAAGTACGTGTGGGCTAAATGTGGAATGTTTTTAATCTCGCGATGATTTGGAAATGAAAACAGCAGGGATTAAATGAAGCTGGCCATGTGTGTTTTACAGCCCTATGCCGTTCTTATCTCTTTGAAGAAGGAATGAAATGAAGTCCTCTATGATCAGAATCAGAACCGACGAGTCTCAGTACATAAAACACAAAACATGATAGAGCAGAGATTTACTACATCACAGGCAGCCCGCTAACAGCTAGCTCCAACATCATTTCCCATCTGAACTCACATGTAGTTTATTACATTCCAGTTATCTCTCATTTTTTTAATTTCACAAAGCAATATTATACTTAAAATAGCCATTTTTTGCCAAGAACATCGAGGCAGGCTTTAACTGTTACGTGTAAAACCCACTGAGGCTTCCATCTTGAAACCTGACATAGCATTAAACATGATGTAGATCAGTATCAAAGCTCCTGTCTAGAAACTGCATTTTCATTTTACTTCGCTGACCCTTACATTCTGCTCTGATTTGAGTTTTATACATTTTTCTATTCTTTGTCCACTAATATTACCATTTTACACTTTACCTATAAAGTTTACCTATAAATTTTTAAAGTTACTCTCAAATGGGGTAAAAAGTTGTTGAATTGGAAGAACAACCTTATACATTATACAGAACACAGGACAGAATTTCTTTTATAGGGTCTTATTCAGCCTTTCTAACTTTTTCATGTTAGCTCAGTGTAGGGTCAGTCAGTGTGCAGTGCTACTGGAGGTGGGGGAGGGGTCAGAATGTAGGGTCAGCCAGTGCGCAGTGCACCTGGAGGGGAGGGGGGGCACAGTGTTGGGTCAGCCAGTGTGCAGTGCCCCTGGAGCTGGCAGTTTGAGGCCTTGATCAAGGACCCATAGCCATGACTATTCTGTTGAGGCTGGGGTTTGGAGCTGCCCATCACAGGCCCAGGGGCTTAGCCCACTGAGCCACATACTGCCCCCTATGTCTAAACTTTAAAAGCACAACAAAGTCTCCATGTATTCTCTGTTTACTCGGTGGCAGCACAGCACGTAAAGCCAGAAGTCCCCCCTTTGTATTTGAATAATGTTGAAAAGTTACAGAGGAAAACATGAACACAGACATTACATTACAAAAGTAACATGAATGTATAAAGGTCAGAATGGTGTTTTGTCTATTTTTATACATTGTTTAACTTAATTTCCACATATTCACACACACACACACACACACACACACATCATTTGCTATCAAGACAATGTCACTTAAAAAAATCCAAAGGACATATTTGAATGATATAACATTTTCCTGTGATTGTAAGAGTCTCTGGTGTCTGCTTCCCCACTGTTATGGAGGACATTTCCCTTTCCAAATAAAGGCAATCCCTGCTGGCTTGACCTACTCTGCTGTCACATGTTAAACGTTTCATTTAAGTGCCAGTCAAAAACCCTTCTAGCTTCTAAATGTATTTCTGCCTCAATGTGCTTGCGGACGATCATGTTGATAGAGATGATGACTTATGCATGTGTGGCACCTCATCTGTCTTCTTTGCTCTGTGGTGTTTGACTCTCAAAGCAGTATTAATTAAATGAGATGCCTAAACACAAAGGCAGACGATGTGTGCAATATTCTCTTAATTCAATTACCTTTAATAACTGACACATCATTGATACAGCTTTCTATGTAGCGTATGTTAATCTGTGCAGGCTGCAAAAAAGGTAATGCATAATTATGTCAGTGTGTTGACTGATGACATTGTTGCTACTATCAATTTTCTGGCTGTTTCCTCAATCTCTGTGTATTTATTAATACTTATTGAAATAATGAAAGATCAACTTACAAAACAATTTTACAATGTATTTATTCATATGAAAGTCATTTAAGGTGTAAGCCCATTCATTAACGAATCAAATAATTAGCTAAAAGTTTATGCTTGATTTTAATGCCTCTATAAATTTCCAATATATAAGCCTTTGCAATCTGTTATCACTCTGGCCATTTTGTAGCTGTGGAAAGAAACCAGACCTAATTTTACTGCTTGAAAACAAAATTTTGCCACCCTCACCAATAAAGGAACTTTTTATAAATATACTGCATATTAAAGTTATTAATTAACTGCAAGCTTAACACAGTTGCTCAAAAAAGGTATGATTTAATTTAATTGTTTAAATATTATAGTGTTTAAAATGGGGATTGATATTCATGTACAATATGATCAGCAAATGCACTGGAACTAGAGCATCTGCACATCCACATAGTGGATGAGGAGAGCTAGTTTTCCAAAGGTCTCTACCCATCAGCCATCTTGTTTCCAGAGACAGTGAATGCTGCAGCAGGTACCTTTCCAAAGAGGGTAGCTGGATGACTGGGCTCAGTCTACATGTTAAGTCATATCAAGTCATCACTTTATTGCCATTTCACACACATTAAATGCATCTGTGATCCTTCTGCTTTATTCAGGAAAATACAGCTATATTAATGCTAGTGGATAGCCAACATTTTTTGGAGCTTAAATCTCCCTTTTGAGATCACTGTTATTTTGCATGGCATGTTTTAAACACGGTTTGATTATTGTTTGTCTTGCTGAAAATGTCTCTTTGCCTGCAGAGAGTTTTTAATGCATTATTTGAGTCTTTATTGCCCCACAACCAAGGCAAGTGGAAATTAGTGTAAGCACTGGTTAAAACTGTTTAGAGACTGTGTGACTAAAGATTTTCCTTAATTTGCTTTGACATTTTGCAATTCATATTATGCATTGTCTTGTCTGTTCCATATTTTATAATACTTGCATGCTGTTTCTGAGAGTTTTTTGTTTAATTTATCCTCTTCAGTTAATAAGTATTTTGCTTATGCTATATTATGAAGCCAGGTTTGAACTGGCTTGCTTATCTGGAACACACAAGAGTAATTGTATTTTCTGAAGTATTTTTCATAATTTGTGCAATTTTGCCCATTCTTTGGCTTTAATCCTTAATCTCTTCAGTGTTTGTATTTTCAAAATTAAGATTAATTTATTTAAATTAATGTACTTCATTGTGGGGACCATCCATTCATTTTGATGATTTCATTTTAAGCATGATAACTCAAACCCTCACTCAGCGTTAACCCTAACCTTAAGTAACCAAATAAAATACAAAACTTTTGTCTATTTTAGTTTTTTGATTGCTGTCACAGATTTTTATAAATTTGAGGTTTACCTTGTGGGGACCGGAAAAATGTCTCCACAAGGTAAAAAGGTTTTTATCAGATTGTGGGAAAAATCACACAAACACACATATTGTTATTGACAAGATATTGCTGCAGGTTATATGTTTATTTTACATTTGCATTGTGGCCTGCCTGTAGAAGTTACTTCCCTTACCAAAGCCTTGGATGATCGCAGTATTTATTTACCATCTCATGGTAATAGTACTCCTGTACTAGCAGTACTAATAGTACGGATCGAGTCCAACCCTACTGGGAATCAAAGGAAAGCAGGCCCCCTCTGCACAGAGAGCGAGTCCTCAATGAGAAGCGGCCGCCACTGGGTACAGTGAGCGGCATAAATGGCTTAGGTGACATTGCCAAGGTCACCGTCACTGCCAGAAAACACAGCTATTTAATCATGAGCTCCTGCATCTCCTGGCCCAAGGCCTAAACCTGGACCACCTTCTTTTGTGAGGTCTCTGAGGACCTCGGTGACAGACAATAGAGAGATTTTGGCACCACCCATGTGGCAGCTAAATCCACCAGCACAATAAAAACAGTCTTGCATATAAGATCTATTAAAAGCGCCTTTCGGCCTGACAAAGATAAACCGTCTCACTGCTGCAGCTCCTTATCAGCTCTGCAGTAATAGAAATAATATTTCTTTGCTGTGCTATAAATGAGAATAAAGCTGCTTCTTTGCCCGCAGGCATGATCGCAGGCGATCTCTCTCCCTTCCGTGTTGCCGATTCATACCTGTATTTACATCAGGGACATCAGGGGACCCTACATTTGGAACAGCAGAAGTGTCTCCGAGAAGGAGAAAGTTTCCAGAAATACAACCTCTCGTTTCCGTAGGTGGGTACTGCATTTTTCATTTTTCATTTAGGATTTTTCATTTATTATATATGTAGTTACATGAATAATGTATATCATTGTATATAAAAAATCATATCAACAAAACAATTCCAAAGTTTTCTTTAATAATTTTTAATTACTAAGGCATTAAAAACTTGTACATTTTGCTTATCTTGCTGTGACTTGAGCATTCAACCGTTTTATCATATTAACCTTTTAGCTATGGCTATAAAGTAGCCATGTCAAACCCTGGGAGATGATGGCAAGTATTTTAGCAGTAAGGAATAAACAAAGAGGCCAGGCCTGATGTCATTTAATCATCCCTACCCATGGATCTGCGGGCTTCTGTCATTTCCCCAGATGTGCTCGGAGTTCATTACAGCATCACAGACCCCAGCACCATATCAATCATTTAAACATTGCCTCTATGGACCTGTCATTTCCCCAGATGTGCTCTGTGAGCCCATTACAGCCTCAAAGACCCCAAGGTGCAGCATCCATGCCGCTCGTATCGATCATTTAAACATCACCTCTGCAGGGACTTTGTGGGGTGCAACACTGATGATGAGGGAGGGCCTGGGACGAAGGGTAGAGGAGGCGTTCTACTTTGTTAGAAGGACCGTCGCTTTGTAATTATGTAACTTAATTAATTATCACACCTCCAGGGTAGAACTTTCTACTATAGCAGAGCAAATTCTTCAGCTCAACCTTTCAATGTCACATATGGGGACATTTCAAAAAAGCACTCTCATCAAATTACGTTTTGTCACTATTTCACATATTGCAGCTTTGAACCGTTGATTTGTTTTTTTTATTTGTTTTTGTGAATTGCTTACTTCACACATTTGTGCCTTGCTTAGACATCTATACCTAATAGGGCTATAAAGATGCACCAATGCATAATGATTAATTGATTATTGTCAGTGATTTGACTACATCAATCTGTAATGTCAAAATTGATTTTTGGTGGCAATATCCTCCTTAATGATAAGGAATAAAGACAACCCCTACTTCTGATTGCACACTGTAACGTTCACATGCTGCAGGTAAACGCATAAAGCTGTACAGGGGGGCATGACATGTTTATATAATTAATTATTAAATGTGGTCTGAACATCGTACTTTCATTTTCCACAGAATAAAAAAATTCAAGCTTGGTGAGTTTCACTGCCAGTTTTTTGTTTTTTGTTTTGTTTTTCTTTTCAGTTAAGGAGTTGGCCTTTTGACAATTTACACTTGTATGTTCTCCTTGTTTAATTAATGTTTAATTAAATAACAATTAATGTTCTGAGATTCTACATTCTTTGTGATACATTAATATTGTAGTGAATGTGTGGGCCATTTTAACAAAAGGAGATGACAGTTCTTTTAAAATGGAAAATGAGTCTTCAATAACCATTCACCACTAGTATAACCTGGCACATGGCAGCACTCACGCATGGTGCAGCCCAGAGCCGACAGCTTAAACAGCACTCACGCATGGTGCAGCCCAGAGCCGACAGCTTAAACAGCACTCACACATGGTGCAGCCCAGAGCCGACAGCTTAAACAGCACTCACGCATGGTGCAGCCCAGAGCACTTCATGATCTGTCCTGCCGATCAACCCCAATCAATCATAATACTGTGTAATTAAGTTCTTAGGGTAATATTTGTAAATTCTTTTTGCAAAGTTAAAAAAGGTTTGAATTTACACTATCAAAATAACCAAATAATCGATTAATCAAATTGAATTTGGATCAAAATTCAATATTTCTGATCAAAATCAAAATATTCCCTCAATAATTTTAATTGAATCGAATCGCTTAGTGTCCCACAATTAGCACCCCTAATACCTATGCCATGCAAATAAGCACAATCATACATCAAATGTATAGAGTTTCATCAAGCAGAATTGGGCAATAACAATTCAAGCATAAATGAGAAAAAATTGAGCGCCAGTGGATTTCTGCGAAAGGCTCAAAGTAGAGCCACTGTTCCTCAGCACTGAAAGGTGGCTCGGGCATCTATGTAGGATGCCTCTCTAATGGCTCCCTGAGGAGGTGTTTCGGGCATGTCCAACTGGGAGGAGACCCCAGGGCAGACCAAGGACATGCTGGAAAGATTATATCTCTGGAGGCGGTGGCTGGTGAGAGGGAGGTTTGGGCATCCTGCTTAGACTGCTGCCCTTGTGACCCACCCCAGGTAGTGGAAGAAAATAGATGGATATTGTCGGTCCATCAGGGGACATGCACTCACACTGCAGGTGGGGGAAACCCGGTATGTAATGCCGGTCCATCAGGGGACGCACACTCACACTGTGGGTGGGGAACACCCTGTATGTAATGTCGGTCCATCAGGGGACGCACACTCACACTGCGGGTGGAGGACACCCTGTATGTAATGCCGGTCCATCAGGGGACGTAGACTCACACTGCAGGTGGGGGAAACCCTGTATGTAATGCCGGTCCATCAGGGGACGCACACTCACACTGCGGGTGGGGGACACCCTGTATGTAATGCCGGTCCATCAGGGGACACAGACTCACACTGCTGGTGGGGGACACCCTGTATGTAATGCTGGTCCATCGGGGATACACACTCACGCTGTGGTTGGGGGACATCCTGCACTTAATGCCGGTCCATCAGGGGATGGAGACTCACACTGCAGGTGGAGGACACCCTGCACTTAATGCCAGTCCATCAGGGGATGCACACTCTCACTGCGGGTGGGGGACAACCTGTATGTAATGCCGGTCCATCAGGGGACGCACACTCACACTGCGGGTGGGGGACACCGTATATGTAATACTGGTCCATCGGGGATACACACTCACACTGTGGTTGAGGGACACCCTGCACTTAATGCCAGTCCATCAGGGGACACAGACTCACACTGCAGGTGGAGGACACCCTGCACTTAATGCCGGTCCATCAGGGGATGCACAGTCACACTGCGGGTGGGGGACACCCTGTATGTAATGCCGGTCCATTAGGGGATGCGCACTCACACTGCGGGTGGGGGACACCCTGCACTTAATGCCGGTCCATCAGGGGACACACACTCACACTGCGGGTGGGGGACACCCTGCAGTTAATGCCGGTCCATCAGGGGATGCACACTCACATTACGGTTGAGGGACACTCTGTATTTAATGCCGGTCCATCAGGGGACGCAGACTCACACTGCTGGTGGGGGACACCCTGCACTTAATGCCGGTCCATCAGGGGATGCACAGTCACACTGCGGGTGGGGGACACCCTGTATGTAATGCCGGTCCATTAGGGGATGCGCACTCACACTGCGGGTGGGGGACACCCTGCACTTAATGCCGGTCCATCAGGGGACACACACTCACACTGTGGGTGGGGGACACCCTGCATGTAATGTCGGTCCATCAGGGGATGCATAATTAATTTACTATACTTTGAGTGTGCAAAAATATTTTTACTGTCACGCAATGCAGTTCAAAAATCATTTTTAAATAAAATTGATAGTTCTGGTAGACTATATATTCTTGACAACCAGCTACCATTATAAAGTCATCCAAAATACCATGCAATCATTTTTATTTAGGTGAGAATATTACTTTCTGCATTATTTTTGATTTATTTGACTTTATTTCCTCTGAGGATTTAGTACATTAATGAGAACCAGCTCAAAGCTGGAAATACACAAAATTTGCCTTTAAAATGTTGTTGGACTCTTTGAAAATTCAATTGATGTGGAATATTGACTACAAGAACAAATTAAACTTGCATTTGTTTTACACATTTGTGTGGAAAAGAAAGTTTGTGTAGATCAGACACTGACTGAGACATGTAGAGAGCTTAAAAGATCTTTGTCCTCTTAAACACGAATCTCTTCAGTGGAGGAGAGCTGACCAGACCATGCATATTTTCCACTGTAGGTGCCATTTCTGAGCTACAATATGAACAGGTACGAGATGTATTGTGTGCACACTAACAGGAGTGTCAGAATCCACAATAATCTCACAATTACAATAGTTGATGCAGCTACAGTGCAATTACAATACAGATACAGAATGTCTGATATTATTTGCATGAGTCTAGATTTAATTTGGCGATATTATGTCAGTCGAGTGCTGTGTTCCCTCCCAGAGCACATTTGTCTTCTAAGTGCGATACAACTTTCTCTGTGTGTTTCTGCTGTGTGTTTATAATGTTGTCCCTTTCAATTAAGCAGCTGGCTGGTGAGCACCTGTGTTTCGACGGATGCTATACAATTATGTACATAAAATGTACATAATACATTGCCTGGCCAAAAAAAAAGTCGCCATTTGAATTTTTTATTTTTTTTTGGCCTGCCTTTTGCTTTGATTATGGCGCACATTTGTCATGGCATTGTTTCCACAAGCTTATGCAACACCTCACCCTTTATTTTCATCCAGATTAGCATTCATTTCTCACCGAGATCCTGTATTGACAAGTGAGTTGAACCACTCCATAAAGCCTCCTTCATCACATCCCAAAGACCTTCAATGAGGTTAAGGTCACAAGTCTGTGGTGACCAAGTCACACGTGAAAATGATTCTTCATGCTCCCTGAACCACTCTTTGACAATTCGAACCCAGTGAATCTTGGCATTCTTGTCCTAAATATGCCCATGCCAACAGGGAAGAAAAAATCCATTGATGATGGATGGAGGTGTAACTTGGCCATTCAGTAGATTCAGGTACCCAGCTGACTTTACTTTATTGCTGCAAAACATTGCTGAGCTGTAATAATGATCTAGTCATTGGCTTTTAAGTATTTGCTGATGTAAATTCAAATGGTGTCTTTTTTTTTGGCCTGGCAGTGTATAACACGTTCAACAATATAGTGAACACTCATATAATAGCTGTATCATGGGATTGCTTATTTGCCTTTTATAATGTCAGGCTGGGGATGGTGTGTGGCTAAGTGGGTTAGGGCACTTTGCCTGTGGTTAGAAGATTGCTGGTTGAAATCCCAAAGTTGGCAAAATTATATTACCATTGGGCCCTAGAGCAAGGTCCTTAGCCTCCAATTGCTCCCAAGTTACCAGATAAATAGCTGACCCTGCACTCAGACCCTAAACTTCACTCCCAACTCTGTGTTTGTCTCATATAGGGAAGCAAATTGGGATATATGAATGGAAACATTGTAACATACCTGTACTTGTCCATCCATTGATTTTCTGTTACCACTTATCCTATTCAGGGCCATGGGGGGTCCAGAGCCTATGGGCATAAGGCAGGAAACAACCCAAGATGCAGCACCAATCCATCACAGGACACAGCATTTACACCTACAATTTAACTCCAGTTAGCATCAGCGTAATTTTGTACTGTGGAGGTGAAACTGCAGTACCTGGAAGAAAACCCATAACAACACAGGGCAAACATGCAAACTCCACACACACAAAACCATGGCAGAGACTCAAACACTGGTCCCAGAGGTGTGCAGAAACAGTACTAACCAGTGCACCACCATGTTGCCCCACCAACTTTACCACCCCACCTGTACTTGTGCAAAAATGGCAAATAATGAAGAAACTGCCACCAAGATCACCTCCTCAACCGACCACTCACCCATCACACTTACCTCCTCTGATGTCTACACCGCACTGAGCCAGATCAACGCGCGCAAGGCTGCTGGACCAGACGGTATCCCTGGGCGCGTACTGAGGGCATGTGCAGAGCAGCTCGCTGGGGTATTCACAGACATTTTTAACATGTCCCTTGCCCA
>JAODLC010000113.1:31507735-31523162 GCA_026781145.1 Hippopotamyrus pictus
ATCCTATCAATATGGGCCAACATTTCTAAAGAATGCTTTCAGCACCTTGTTGAATCAATGCCACGTAGAATTAAGGCTGTTCTGAAGGCGAAAGGGGGTCAAACACCATATTAGTATGGTGTTCCTAATAATCCTTTAGGTGAGTGTATATTACTAATCAACAGACCCTTGTCCCTTATTGGAAATACTTGTTGAAGTTCTTGGAAATGATACTGTACTGATTGAGACTCCATAAGATAATGTTTCTTTAATAGGCAGGAAAGAAGCAAAAGTGGCAGTATCCCCGTCCCAAGGCGATGACAGTCCCAACAGAGAAATACAGCAGTTTATATACCTTTTTCATGCTTCCCTAAAAAGCATATCAATATTATGATTATCTACTTTTCCAAAAAGCGATTCACCGATCAAAAAGCTCATTAATATCGACTGATTAATACCTCCTTTAGTTACCCAATCCCATAATTATCATGTGACCTCGACCCCACCACTCCCCCACCACCACCATAGACACCTGTCTTGTCTCAGTCCACACAGCATCTCCTGACCTCCCTGTGCTTGCTTTTGCAGCAAACATCTTCCAGTAATCTCTGGTGCCCCTTCTTGGAAGTCCTGCGCCCCTCTCAACCTCAGCTAATTATTCTTGTCTCAACAGACCCCAAAGTAACCGCAGGTTACTGGCCGCCTGTGACTGAACTTAGAGCATGTCGAGACCCGAAACCCAATGCCCTGCACCCTTCTGCAAAACAGATTATGCACATATGCACATTTATCTTCATGCCTAAGACCTAAAACAGCAGCAATCCCATAATGCCTCCATCCCTTCCTAACCCATCAGCTTGCCTTCCACAGGATGTGTTTGGGTGTCTTTTTTGCATTAGTCTTTTCTGCATTAGTAATAGTGTTTATATATGTACATAGGTATTTTAAATGAATTTTACAATGTATCCTTTTTTTAAACCTGTGGCTAGGTTGGAATTTGGTAACAGGTGATTGAAGTGTGGTGCTCTCCAAAACTATGTCCATCATTTTAAGCGTGACATCAGAAACACAATCTTCAGAAATTTTTGTTGGCACAGCTTCCTAACCTGATTCACAGCAGAGAGGAGTAAAGGTAACCGGTATGAGAATTACAGCAGTACATAATACATATGCTTTTATCAAAAAATACATTATCAAATACAGCAGGAACCCCCCCACACACACACACAGACCTGTACTCATATTCAAAATAACTTATAATAAATAACAAATTATCACACTGGTCCCCACAATGTAATGTATAAGTCACACACAAATACACACACAGACACATAGTTGCTGCCTTTCTGTGATCCAGGGTCCCTGGCGTTTGGTGTATTGCGGATGCTTATGCCAAACTGATTACCACATTTTACTGAAAGAAGCAGTACTCTCCAAAATAATGTGAATCATTTTGAGTATAAGAAAAACACATATCTTACTATAATCTTTGCTTTTAATTTGAGTAAATGACACATCTTTTGGGCCGGCACTGTGGTGCAGTGGTTAGCACTGTTGAGTCTCTGCTCCCATCTCTGTGTGTGGAGTTTGCATGTTCTCCTCGTGTCATTGTGGGGTGGAGTTTGCATGTTCTTCCCATATCATTGTGGGGTGGAGTTTGCATGTTCTTCTCGTGTCATTGCGGGGTGGAGTTTGCATGTTCTCCTCGTGTCATTGTGGGGTGGAGTTTGCATGTTCTCCTCGTGTCATTGCGGGGTGGAGTTTGCATGTTCTCCCCGTGTCATTATGGGGTGGAGTTTGCATGTTCTCCCTGTGTCATTGCGGGGTGGAGTTTGCATGTTCTCCCCGTGTCATTATGGGGTGGAGTTTGCATGTTCTCCATGTGTCATTGTGGGATTTTCTCCAGGTGCTCCAGGTTCCCCCCATAGTTGAAAACCACGCTAAGGTGAATCAGAATTGCCAAAATGTGTATAGGTGTGAATAGTGTGTGTGTCCTGTGATGGGTTGGTTCTCCATCCTGAGTTATTCCCTGCCTTGTGCCTGTAGCTTCTGAGACAAGCTCCGGACCACCATCACCCTGAATAGTTCAAGTGGGTATAGAAAATGGGTGTATGGGTGGACTTATCTAGTTTCATTCCATATTGAACATTCGGTCCTTGACTGAAATCATTCCACTTCCTTCTGCTTGGTCTATCATAAGGACTCTAAAAAACAAACCATGCGCTTTCATTCAAAATCATTAAATTAATTCTGCTAAAAACTAATATTTATTCATTTTTATAACGATTACCAAAATATATGCATTATTAAATATATACTAGTTCATAAATGAACTAAACATTTACATATAAAAAATATAAGAGGATGCTATGCTGTCCTTTTTAGGGTCGTTCATTCAGAGTTAAGAACCAGCGCGGTTTTAAGCAAAGTTTACTGCTTAAATTATTTTGCCACTATTATGGGGGAACTGTTGTGTGTGCCAGAAGTTAAGTGTTTTTAGAGTACATTTTGATGTACGAAATGATAATGACCGCATTGGTAAAACATAACTCTCACCTAATGGAAGTAGCAGGCTCATTAGAGGTGCAGTCATGCTATTCAGAAAGATAGATCAAATCGACATTTAAAAAGAGATACACAAAGTTTCTGCTCCCACGTCCCTGGTCATTACGTCAGTTGCTATGTTTAAGCGTGATTTGGTTATGGCAACAGGGCTGTCTGCCCTGTGGCTGTTTTCCTCAGTCATGCTACTGTTCATTTACATTACTGTTTTCATTTACATTTTATTTAGCAGATGCTTTTATAAAGTGTGACATGGTTTTTTTAAAAAAATAAGGTCAGACAGACTCTGAAACGATTGGGGATTAAGGGCTACATGCAGTGTCCTAATTTGCTGAGCTACACATTACCCCATAGTTGTACTTTAAAAGCCTGGTTTCAGGGGAAACACAGCCTACTAGATGTTTCAATACGATCATACGATTGGACTCTTTAAAACAGCTGCCTGCACCATCATCTGTTTCTCTCGTAAGAAATACCTCGTAATCGTCATAAGTTATAAAAAGCTCTGTAAAAATTGACTACGGAGAGCATATGAAAAGTAAGACCTGGATATCTTTCATATATTTTCTTCATTCCGGTTTCTCTTTTGCAGTAACATGCTATTTGCCTGCATCGTTTGTCAGTTTGTGCATCAGCCTGGGATTCAGTGATAAATAGAAAATTAATCCAAATGCATTCACAGCAGAGATAACAGTAGTGCAATTTTGGTTTCCTTGAAGGGTTGGTCCTTTTTAGCAAACTGTTAATTGACCTCTCTGTGCCTGTTAATTGTAACTACCCCACCTGTTCCTTGTTGCTCCATGCCCTTAATGATCAGGTGATTTGTTATACTTCTCAGGTGAGATATTCTGATTTGTATTGTATTTTGTTTTCTGGCACAGAGACAGGATTGACTATATGCAACATTTATGAAAAATGTGCAGTGCACTCTAAAAGAGCCTTTGAAGATTTCTTTACAAAGTCTGCATTATAAAATGATGGCTTCTTAGATTAAATTATATGCCATTTTTGTTTACATACTATCTGTCAGTATAGTGCTTCTTATAAATGGCTCCCTAGTGCTGCATCTTTTCTGAGTGGCTGGTGAGCAGATATGGGAGGGGTGTTGTGGTGGTAGGATATACAGTTGATGCTAAATGAAATATGTAAGAGCTGCTATAAAGCATCTCCCATCACTGAGTGCTCCCTCAAAACATAAAGAGCTTCCTCCAAACTTAATAACAGTCTTTGAGACAGAGTAAAGGTGCTCCATTGAGATGCTGAGAACAGTCATCGTGACATGTGGCCCCGTCTCTACACTGTCAATGAAATTAAATAGTCTGGGCGTTTCCAGCAAACCCTAACCCTACCCTAGCATGAGTATGAGAGTGGCACAGAGGCATGGCTGTCATGGAGATACCCGGAGATACACTTTGTCGTCATACTCTTGAGCATGTTCATTTCTCCAGCTCAGAGCCGGTTCTAGGGATTTTTAAGGTGGGGGACATAAAAAGGGGGCATAATTCATTCAGAGGCGTCAACCTTATCATTAGCAAATGATATGTTTTGATTTGGCAAGTGCCAGGGGATGGGGCACTCCGGGGACCAATTGCTTTCAGCTGGGGTCCTGCTTCATGCCGGTCATCTTTGCTGTCTGATATTAGCTCAAGTGCCTGGTATAGCTGCGAGCACCATGTGCAGATGGTGATTTTTATTCCACATTGAAGGTCACTTATGTGTCTGAATGGCCTCTCCGCATAGCCCTCTCGTCTGAGCCAGCGAGTCATCGCAGGATGACAAGCAAAGAGGAGAGACAAATATTTTTTTTTAATTTTGACTCTGCAATGACTTACTGGTGCTTTACTGCAAAGGTCACCTTAATGTTCCCAATATCCAGCATGTGGAAATTATTATCTTCATATTATTTTACTTGCATACAGTATGTAGTTCATTTGAGGTATGTGAGTGTATCCTGGTTGGCATCCCATCCTTGGTTTTTCCCTGCCTTGTGCCCGTAGCTTCTGGGATGGTCTCTGGACCCCGCAACCCTGAATAGGACAAGTAGTTACAGAGGATGAATGGATGTTGTTTATTTGCATGCCTGTTTGCATGTACATTTGGTGTAGTTATGTGATATATGCATATCGTTTGGTTATGCAGACTGGCAAATGTTTACCACTCAGTAGCACAAACAGGAATGGCTCTCTTCACAGAGGCAGGTATTTAAATCACTTTGCACATTTTGAATTTTAATATAAAGCCTTGATTCAGAATCTGGGATGAAAGTGAAGAAGGTCCTATTTGTGTCTGATTAAAAGATATCATTTACATATGAAAGTAGATGCATTTTCAGCAGATTTTTGTGATTTTGATGTATTTTATACATGATTGACCCAGTTAGTGATCTCTAGAACAGTGCAAATAATGGGATAGTGTTATGATGTCATGAACAACCAATATGAATATTCTGACCTAAAATGGTTTAGGATGGTGTGACTGTGATTGCAAGGTCATCATTCAAATCCCAGGGTCAGCAGAGTGATGTCACCATTAGGCCCTTAAGTAAAGCCCATTTGCTCCAGGGACTTTGGATAAACTTGCCTGCTAAATAGATCAAATATATAGTGTATATCTTATATTTATTGCTTGAGTTTGCTTCTAGTATGTTACAGATTCCACAGTTTTATTGATGTTTAGGAAAAAGACTCTATCTAATCCAATCTCTTCCACTAAAATATATAGAATATGTGTCAATAAGTAACACTAAAAGGGGTTGTACATGTTAATGATGTTAAATGTCAGTTATGGTAACTAGAAGCCATAGTTTTAAATTATAAGTGATGCTGCTGGCAGATGACTATATCATTGTTTGGTGAGGAGTTTTCTATCACATCATTTCTATCCAACACAATGTATATTGCAGTTGTGCGCATTTTTCCATTTGCATGGCAGGATACTTTTGTAGTCATGCTGATTAGGTGCTTGTCATAGATGCGCTGCTCTGTAAGTCTGTAAAGGACACTTATAACCACTTTATTTCCAAAAGGTAAAGAAACAGTGAGGAAGGTAAAACCAGACAGCAATGGCAAATGAAAGTCCCAATAACACAGAGCTGCTATATTCTTCCAGACAGGAATATGGCACCTATCTGAACTGGTGCTTATAATCATTACACTCCTGTACCTCTTCCTATTCATCCAGGGCCTGAGATCCACAGCTCCTTCTCAGAGATCTTCAATTCTAACTTTTCAGAAAGCATTTCAGGTAAGTATGCGGCATCCTCATCAGGCCTTTGTGGTGATGAAACTGGTCAACTTAAGCAAATTTCCTGTTTCCAAACTTCCTATCTTTGATTTTGTTTCTAATCATGGCATCAATTGCATATGATCGCTTCTTGGTTGCATATTACGTTGATGCTAGCTAGCTAGCAAGTAGAGTCAGAGGATAGTAGCTAACTAGCTGGTTAGCAGAACATGCTGCTTCAGCATCTCCAAAATGAGGAACACGTTCAATTAATAATTAGTGTAGTGCAGAGGTGGAAATTTCAGGTCCAGAAAGTACAAATCCAGACCGTGATTTAGTTTCAATCAACCAGTTGAGCATAAAGAGTCACAGAGTAACTCTGAGTTACAGAGTACTCAGCTGGTTGGTTGAAACAAAATCCTGGTCTGGATTCATACTTTCTGGACCTGAAATTTTCACCTCTGGTATAGTGACAGTTTCTGGCCAAACCTGGAGGCCCCTTCACAAATGTGTGATTTCGCATGATCAATATGCAGTTTACCATTTTCCAAGGGAATTTTTAAAATTTCAATGTCTTAAAATAATTAAATTCCAGAGTAATCAGATCTCCCATGACCCACAGATGACTAAATTAAATATATAACACAACTGCGTTCTGTTGCTTTTGTTTTGACCTTTAATTAATCTCTGTTGATTTATATATAAATGCAATGAAAAATTATTCCAAGCACTAGTACAAGAAACAATTTTCAATAAGCTCCTTTAAATTGTCCCAATTTGGATTGCATGAGGAAGCAAAGCATTACATTTATTGTTTCTGTCCACAGCTGATGTTTTCTGTAAATAAAAATAATTATTGCATTTTTGCTGTACATTTTCCTTTTGGTCTTTGCATAAAGATGAGCTAATGCTCAGACCTGAAGAGACCAAATGGTGCTTGGAGGAAGATTTTTTATTTTTTATCAATATGGGGATTTTGAATTGTGGTGGGTGCAGTTTGAAAAAGCAGAATTAGAGCCTCACCTGTAAATCATATCAACAACCTGTGGGTCAATGAATCAAGCATTGTTGTGGGCTAGTTAAACTAGATTCTAAACAACAGGTGTCTCATAGACCCCAGGGAAGCAGGAGCAGGGAGACGGAGAATCGGGGAATATGGGGTTTAATCGGTAGATGACAACACAGAAAAGGCAGCAAATGCGAGATGACATTACAATGACCGGACTGGGGAAGCAAACTGAAACGTGGACTAAATACATTGAACTAATGACAGCAACAGAAAACAGGTGGTAAGCATGGGGATTCCACACAAGGTTAAAAAGGGGGTGTGGCACACAGGAGTGGCAGATCGGGGAAGGTATAAATCGTGATCCATGAAGCAATATGTACACTAGAGAACAATGTTTTGAACACTTTTTAAAAGTGTACTAAGAAATGGTTTTGTAATATTACCAATGGTTATATTTGCTACCAATCCAGTATAGTAATTAGTAATCATAAAGCAACTTATAATGGTGCCTCTCATTGACAGCTGTTATGGCAGGGCATGGCGAAGGGACAGAAAAAGAGGGACGATCCATGGAGCACCTCCAAGAGAAAGGGGTTTCTTAACAAAATCTGAACAAAAAGGGATCAATCACAAAATAAAGGGGCTATGAGGAGTCAAGAACTAAATGAGAAAACTAAAAAAAAAAAAAAAATCACAAAATAAACATACTAGGGAATAGAGCAAAACTGAGAGGAGGACTAGGGAACAAAAAAAAGCTATAGGCACACTAAAACAAGTACATATTTCAAACATAATGACTATCTGAAGAACAGGATGAGAGCAGAAAGTTAAATAGATACAGACAACAAGGCTAACAAAGGGCAGGTGTGGAGCATAACCAAATCAACCTATCAGGACAGGTATGGGACAAGAAGAAACAGGTGGAATAAGTTACAATTGATACACACAGGAACTAGGGAAATTTGACAAACACTGAGGGGTAACAATACAAAAGACTAGGAACATAATTAAAATCAGAACAGAATTAAACCAGGCATGGGTTGGGCAAACCAAAAAACAAGGACACAAAGCAAAGACAGAGATAAATACCAAACACTAAAGATAAACCAGTTATAAATTACACAACACTGGAGAGGTTTAGACTCAGAGCCGCATGCTCAACCCATTGAGCCCTGTGGAGGTCTGGGGAGCATTGGGAAACACACTAGGAGCTGAAGGCGCTACTAATCAGGGTGGGGTGATGCATAGAACAGGGTCGGACAGGCGCTGACCCTGATAAATAGCCACTAGGAAGCGTTGTATCTACAGAAAAATGCAGGAGGAAAATTTACAATAGGGATGAACATTCATCCTTTCAGCGAGATAATGAATCAAAAGGCAGAGACAAAAGTTACGCTCCTATAGCTAAAGAAAAGAAGATGGACATCCTTAAGTTTTCTCTCGATTTCTATTGAAAATTTGTGGAAAGATTTGAAAACTACCTGCCTATAAACTTGACTAAGTACAGAGAGCCTGAGTGAATCTGTCAAACAGTGAGGAAAAACTGCAGCAAATCCAGAAATATTTCCACTTTCATTTATGGAAATGATGCCTTTGTTAAATTTTGAGTGTGTGGTCCTGGATTCCTTATGCAATTGATTTTTTTTTTAGTTCTAGCTGACACAAGTAATATAAATATCTTATCATTAGAAGGCTTCCATTTGAAAATTCTGGTTTGGCTAAAGTATTTCGTTATGTATTTTTCATTTCATAGATGAGGGCACTCTAGCCAAGGACTGACTGCTTCACATCGTTGACATATGACTGGTATGTAGCAGGCACTCTCTGATCGCTGTCCCTGCAGTGTTTGTGTCAGATGTGCAGTGACTTATTTCCCTTTTAGAGTTTATTTTCTAAGTATTGTTGCCTTTTCATGATGTGGGTTTCCATTTCCTATTGGAGCCTGGAATCACACACTGACAGTTGATTATGGTTGAATCTGAATCTATTGTTCAGCATCGGACAGCTCCTGCTCTCGCTTGCTTACTTACTCTTTCTACGTCTGGAGGCTGGCTTACTCATCTCTGTATCTCTTTCATTGTACCCCTTTAGGGCAAACTATCCCAATAAAAGTATCAGCTTTTCCAATAACCACAGCTAACTTTGTGGGAACCCGTCTGTTGTCATTATCAGTGTGGCATTAGGTCACTCACTGCTTGGGTCTCTGCGTGTAACATCTAAAAGAAGCTATTACAGAAACAGCTGACCCTTCAGACTTTAGGTATAATACTATAACACTAGCATCAGATTCCTTTCTAAACAGTAAAGTGACATAATACATATGTAGCAATGTAAGCAGTGACCTATGTCATGACTTCTCCAGATTATGTATCTTACATTCTGAAAATATTATGTGCAGTAATATTAAATACAAACAAAATAATCAAATTAGTGTTGTTAAATACATAATCAGCAACAGCTTGACTAGCTTGTGTAAATGACCTAATTATTGATATCAATTTTTGCTTGCAACTGTTGTCGCCCTGATTTTATTGGCAATTTATTTCTCTGAAAGGAAAATGAAAGTGATACTGTTTTGTTGCCTCTTGTATAAAATGTAATACACTTATGATAATTATACTCTAGGCCTTTTCTTAACCCATGACCTTGAAGTGCCCTCCTGTGTAACCCTGTTCTGCTGGACCGTTTTCTTATTACATTGGATCAGCAACCAGCTTCCCTTGAGATGAGAAACAAGTCTGTCCCAGAAGTCTTTACTGTGAATAATGTCTCTTCAAGCACAACTGAAATGAACGAATTAGCTGATTAAGTTTCACCCACAGTACACAATGGATATAATGGCGCTCATAAAAGAGAGAAAAGCTGAGCATAAAGCTGTGCCCCTGGTATAATAAGCAAGCTTGGGTGTTAAAGCGGGCTTTTTGGAAATTAAAACCCGAATGGTTCTCCGAATTGCAGGAATCTGGAAAATTCACTGCTGTGATTGCCAGCTACATGCACAGACTCTCTGTAGCTCAGTCAATGTATAAAGAATAAGAATAACCCTGGGATTCTGCTGAATGGTGTTTATGAACTAATGAAGAAAAAGAAAAGAGAATGAAGAGTCCAAAGTAAATAAAGTACTTTGCTTAGTACTTATTTAGTATGTCTTTCTAGAAATGAAGCACGACAACATTTTTATAAATGAAGCAATTGTTTGATATTGAATACTTCAGCTCTCATTTGGACATTGAGCTTCTCCTCGATAAACAGACTGATGAAATACTTTATGGGAATGTTGCATGGTGATGCAGGACACAGCATGACTGTTGCTGGTGGAAGTTTAGCTAGATCATACAGTTTGGTAGGTAGATTATTTAAATTAAAGATGTACTAAATGAATAAACAGACATGCGTTGTCATCATCTTATAATGTGAACTGTTCAAGACATACGCTGCTGTATAAAGGCTCCTTGTGCTCTGAAGCAAAATGGAAGCTTTTAATGAACAATAAGCCTTTATGTCTTTTACAAAATCTACCTTGTGTGACTGATAATTATTTTAATATACCCAGAAGCCTTCCATTATAAGTAGAAAAACAAAATATCTGTTATATTCAAGCATATCCTGAGGTGAACCATTACGTACAAGAATTTTCATTCAGTTGTTTTTGATACAAAATGTGAAACGCATGAAGCACAAATGATTGCATCTCATTAGAAATTCAAATATTCATAAGATGTATAGTCAGGATCACCTATTGTTTGCCCATTGTGTTACCCTATTATCTAGTAATTATCAGTTATCCTGCCCTGATTAACCCTCATGTGCTACAGCTGTGTTCCCCTTTATATGTTAGGGTTTAGGTGTTGGCTTGCCAGTTGAGTACTTGTTGCGGCTGATGTTGTTTTTGCTGGCAGAGGTGTGTGTGGCTTGTTTGTTACCTCAATGGTCTTAGTCCTCCCTGTGTATTGCCTAATAAACTGCCTTGATGCACATCTACATCCCAGCCTTCCTTTATCCATGCCTGCCCATCTGTGGCTGTGTACTCAGCTATATATTATGTATGTATGTTTGTAACTGGAAAACATGAAAAGTTGCAAGGTCAAATTCTTCATCTTTTTTAATTTAATTTTAAACATATTCGATCACTTCTATTCAGTTCAATTCCATTGGTTAAAACTGAAATTCAGTTATTTTAAAGAGGGTGCAGGGTTAGCCATTAATCTGGAGCATTTTTCAGGGGGTTAAGGGCCTCGCTTAAGATAGATAGATGGAAGCTGGACGTTCAGTGAACTGGAGAACTTAGAGGAAACCCCAGAAGAACACACAGAGAACATGGAAACTCCATACACTTAGAACCCTGGCAGAGACTTGATCCCTGGTCCCAGAGGTATGAGGCGACAGTGCTATCCACTGCACAACTGTGCATTAATAACATAGATTAATTTGGTTAAGTTGCTCAGATCAGATTATGTTGAATGACAATATCTGTATCCAAGATAAAATACAAAGTCAAATATGAAATGAATGATCACAGAAGCAGCACTGGAGCTATCTGAGCAGCATTATTGTGCTAACAGAGTAGCCAGAGGAGCCCAGTGCAGCAAACTGCAGACACAGATCTGGGCTGAGATTCAGCACCACTCTACTGTGAAAAACAAACTTTTTTTAAAAAAAAAAACATGCACATTTCAAAAGAAGTAGCTAGTTCTTAGCAGCTTAGATATATGGTAGTAAACAGAAAATAAGAATTATATATGTGTTACTTCTCTATTTTTAATCTCCCACATATCAAAGTCATTATTCATTTGATGATGATGACTGCTGCTTTTATTTTATAGTTGGTGCAAGTGGGTGTAACAGAATATATTTGTTATGACCGGAACAAAGCACTAGGGCCCTGCAGTATGTAAATCACAGAGGAGCCACATTTTCCGGAACGAGAGAGCCGCCAATATTTAGCTATGTCACAAATGCTAACATAGCTTTCTTTTGTTTACTTAAGGACCAATCAATTGTCAGATTATTTTTAAAGACCTGAACAAGTGATTCAGCAGAAGGAAGCAGCAGATGACCACTGATGGCTTTATGCAGAGTTAATCATCAGCTCTATCACACTGATGTCAGTTTTAATTATAGTCAATGAGTGTTTATTGGGTAGCAATTAAGTTTAAATTGTATGATAAACAATATTCAGTTGGACATACTATTTAAAACTGATGACATGTTAATTTCATTAATGTTTTAATGTAAAACATATTTTAATTAATAAATAAAATGACATTTAAACCTAACTTTGCCTTTTATCTGGACCTATCTGTTTTGCCTATATTACCATAAATCTTTATAATTTCATCCAGCAAGTGTTTGGCAATGGTATTTGTTTAGGCTGAATTCAGTGACATGAAAAGTTGACTTATCCCCGAACCAGCTGGTGCCGTCAAGCTGAAGAAGGAGTCCTATTGGGCCTTTTTGGCCTGTGGGTCTCCGGAGGCAGCTGATGAGTACCGGTGGGCCAAGCGGAACGCAGCTTCGGTAGTCGCTGAGGCAAAAACTCGGGTCTGGGAGGAGTTTGGTGAGGCCATGGAGAACGACTTTCGGACGGCTTCGAGGAGATTCTGGTCCACCATCCGGCGTCTCAGAGCGGGAAAGTGGTGCAGCATCAACACTGTTTATGGTGGAGATGGTGCGCTGCTGACCTCAGCTCAGGACGTTGTTAGTCGGTGGAAGGAATACTTCGAAGACCTCCTCAATCCCACCGACACGCCTTCCAATGAGGAAGCAGAGTCTGGGGACTTGGGGGTGGACTCACCTATCTCTGGGGCAGAGGTCGCAGAGGTGGTTAAAAAGCTCCTCGGTTGCTGGAGCCCGGGGGTGAATGAGATCCGCCCGGAGTTCCTCGAGGCTCTGGATGTTGCAGGGCTGTCTTGGTTGACACGCATCTGCGGCATCGCGTGGACATTGGGGGTGGTGCCTCTGGATTGGCAGACCGGGGTGGTGGTCCCCCTCTTCAAGAAGGGGGACTGGAGGATGTGTTCCAACTATAAGGTGCTGGAGAGGAGGGTCTGTCGGATAGTCGCTCCTCGGATTCAGGAGGAGCAGTGTGGTTTTCGCCCTGGCCGTGGAACAGTGGACCAGCTCTATACTCTCGGCAGGGTCCTGGAGGGTGCGTGGGAGTTTGGCCAACCAGTCTACATGTGTTTTGTGGACTTGGAGAAGGCGTTCGACCGCGTCCCTCGGGGAGTCCTGTGGGGAGTGCTCAGGGGGTATGGGGTGCCGGGCTGCCTTATAAGGGCTGTTCGGTCCCTATACAACCAGTGCCAGAATTTGGTCCGCATTGTTGGCAGTAAGTCGGACTCATTCCCCATGAGGGTTGGTCTCCGCCAGGGCTGCCCTCTGTCACCGATTCTGTTCATAACTTTTATGGACAGAATTTCTAGGCGCAGCCAGAGCGTTGAGGGTGTCCGGTTTGGTGACCTCAGGATTAGGTCTCTGGTTTTTGCAGATGATGTGGTTCTGTTGGCCTCATCAGACCACGACCTTCAGCTCTCACTGGAGCAGTTCGCAGCCGAGTGTGAAGCGGCTGGGATGAAAATCAGTACCTCCAAATCCAAGACCATGGTCCTCAGCCGGAAAAGGGAGGAGTGCTCTCTCCGGGTCGGGGAGGGGGTCCTTCCCCAAGTGGAGGAGTTTAAGTATCTCGGGGTCTTGTTCACGAGTGAGGGAAGGATGGAGCGGGAGATCGACAGGCAGATCGGTGCGGCGTCAGCAGTGATGCGGGCGCTGCATCGGTCTGTCGTGGTGAAGAAGGAGCTGAGCCAAAAGGCAAAGCTCTCAATTTACCAGTCGATCTACGTTCCTACCCTCACCTATGGTCATGAGCTATGGGTAGTGACCGAAAGAACGAGATCGCGAGTACAAGCGGCCGAAATGAGTTTTCTCCACAGGGTGGCTGGGCTCTCCCTTAAAGATAGGGTGAGGAGCTCGGTCATTCGGGAAAGACTCGGAGTAGAGCCGCTGCTCCTCCACATTGAGAGGAGCCAGATGAGGTGGCTCGGGCATCTGCTTAGGATGCCTCTTGGACGCCTCTCTAGTGAGGTGCTCTGGGCATGTCCCACTGGGAAGAGGCCCCGGGGAAGACCCAGGACACGCTGGAGGGACTATGACTCTCGGCTGGGAATGCCTCGGGATTCCCCCGGAGGAGCTGGATGAAGTGGCCGGGGAGAGGGAAGTCTGGGTTTCCCTGCTGAGACTGCTGCCCCCGCGACCCGACCTCAGATCCAGCGGAAGATAATGGATGGATGGATGGATGGATGGATGGAAAAGTTGACTTACATTAACAGGGTTTAAAATAGTCACATGCCAGGGGAATGTAATGATGCATTGGACAATCAACATGTGTGGTCCAGTCTAGCTGAAAAGAGAAGCCTGTTTTCGATTCAAGACTTTTATGCCCATTAACGGTGCATAACGGTGCTCCAAACTTAAACAACTCCCTGATACTGCCAAAATGAATTGGTATGAATGAGTTTAACAACACCACTGGTTCTGTCTGCCTGCCTAATTACAAGTCATAGGTTTTTGTATTATTTGCCTTTAGAATGTATGATCATTTAGTCCCATAGTGGTAGATGGTCCATACCTGACCACAAACAAATTACTTGGCCTTCCAGCGATTAAGCTGGATTCCCCTTCAGACTGAGTGTTATATCTGGGTATCTTTCTTATCTATCTATCATCCGTAACCCGGCAGAGAGATGGTGAGCCTAGAGCCTGTCCTAGGACTAAGTGTCACGTTGCGGTGCGGGTGAGTCAGAAAGCAGGCGAATGGAGCCAGATGAACGGGGAAAACGGGGTTTATTTCTGACACCAGGACAACATGGGGAAAACTAGCAGCTTGACAATACAATGACCGGACTGGGGAAACGAACAGAAACGTGGACTAAATACAATGAACTAATGACAACAACTAGAAACAGCTGTAAAACACGGGGAATCCACACAGGGTTAACGAGAGGGCGTGGCACACAGGAGGAGCGGATGATCGGGGCATGACACTAAGAGCACAGATGAGATGCCTGGCAATTGGTGATGTCTTACAATTCCACCTGAATGAATGACAATCAAACATCAAGCAAGTACTATATCTTAACATGCACACCACAGGATAAATGTCAACTTCTCAGCGCAGAGAGCAGCCATGAAAGGATAGGCTTTATACATCATGCTAGCAGAGATGCAGATGAATTATTGCTTTATTTCTTAATGCATGGAATGTGGAAGCATTTCCAACTATTAAAATAACCCTGCTTTCTGATGACACACATAGAACTTCAAGTACATCCATGAAATAGCTTGTCAATCATGGAATAATAAATAATAATTAATAAAATTTGGCATCATGTATTAATATACCACCTGAGACCTTAAATTGTGATACTCTGATACTCATATGTTGGCAAGAAGTACCTTTAAACCATAGTGAAGTGCGAGAGAGTGGTGTTGAACTGCAGCGATTGTTTTGGGATTGTTTGGGATTGTTTTTGGAGTGTTTTGAACGTATGTTTTGAGTGTTTGTGTGCTTTAATTGTTTACATGGGTGGCTGTTTTATTTCTATTTATTGTTCTTATTTCGGTCGGCGTGAGTGCTTGTCTGTCCTGTCTGTTAATTAA
>JAODLC010000113.1:31527299-31539250 GCA_026781145.1 Hippopotamyrus pictus
GTCTCCCGAATAAACCCTGTTTCACCGTCACTCTGGCTTCCTGCGCCTACTTACCCGCTCGCCCCACCACGGAGCATAACAAGTCCCAATATGGTTTCTTTTTAAATAAACAGCAGCGGTGTTTACCACCACTCACCCCTACACTAATCATTAAATTAACTCATTCCTTAATTAGGAGATGCTGAATCAGCATGTTCTGCTAACCAGCTAGCTATGAAATCTTGAGTGTACTTGCTTGCCGTTTGGTTTTTGAAACATCTGACTTTTTGAGTGGGAGCTGTAGAGGCAACCTGCCTGTGTATGTCACAATTTTGGATTTTTTTTTCCTTTTTCACTCTAGTCAGCTTAAATTTGATATCATGTTCAGCTTTCTGAAATTCCAGCCCCCAGTTGAAAGCAGGATCATCACCTTCAGTCCTGTAAAGTGTGATTACGCATTAAGACATCACAATGACACAGAAGTGAAAACTGCTGATAAACGGGTAAAGTGTAATACATGGTTATATTATTATTATTTTTATTATAATTAATGATGATACTACTACTACTATTACTACTACTACTAATAATAATAATAATAGTAATAATAATAATAATAATATGTTACATTTATATAGCCCTTTTATTCACCAGGCAGCCGGCATGTTTTGCCAGACATACCCCCATTTTAATTATATTCAGACACCAAGATCTTCCTTAGAAAATTCTCATCAGATCTGGCAAATAGTGATGTGTACTGGCTTCAGCACCTTTTGTTTTTGACTGAATGGGGTTAGGCTTGGGCGTAGACATTAACAGGCCATTTCAGAGATAATAATAAGATGGCTTGTTAACTTGGACAGCTACAATATGCCAATGCAAGTGGTTATTTAAAAACTTGATTAAGGAGATTTGCATACCAGTTAGGTTGAAAATGGGTCTACTGGTTTGATCATAACTTTCCCAACCTCATGAAGCTCATGAGTTCCCAGTAATTATTTCACAAATTATCACAAATGCAAATTTAGGTTCTATTATTAATTTTCTAATAATGCCAGCTAATTGAGAATTAAATTGGCTTTACTCTTGCATAATTAACTAAGGCATGGGTGTTGCCACCATTAACGTGTCCCTCTCACATTTCATAATTTTTTGTTTGGACCTCCCCCACACACATTTAACATAAAATATTAGTTCACCCAGCACTGTTTCTATTGCTTCATGAAAGAATCCATTCCACTTGATGGATATGAGAATACACAAATACCACTGAAAGACCACTCCGGGTTTTGCAGGAAATGGTTTTGAAAAATTGTTTCAAATCCCCAACCAGAAAAGTACCCTTCACGTGCTCTGAACAAGAACAAAGTTGCAGTTTTACGGGGTCTAGCTCCAAGCACTTGCAGCTACCAGTGACGTTAACTGAGAACTGTGAAGTTACCGTGCTGATTGTTAGAAAACAGTAGTTTTTCACATTCAGTCAATCATACTGACCACAGTTTTGCAGTGTAATGTGTAATTAAATGGTTTTGTTGTATGTATCTCTTGTACATATCTGTGTTTTGTATTGGGGTATAAGTATATCGGTATAGTGATAATTATCATTCATGGAGGGCAATAATCGCTTATATGAGAAACTTTGCTTGCACTGAACATACCTTAAATATTAAGTAATTTAGATTTCTTTTCTCAAATTCTGGTAGCAGATATAGGGTAGTCTAAAATAATAGAATGGGAGGTTGACTTTTTGAAAGCCTAAAATTTTGAACCACCCTGGTAAATGTCCCAGTACATTTTTGACCACCCTGCAAAAATAACAACTCAGTACTACAGTGTCACGTTCGGCGGGGTAGCGAGCAGGCAAGCAGGTGAGAGAGCCAGGAAGTCGGGCAAAACGGGGTCTTTAATGGCAGGAACGGGCGTAGACATCCACAAACATTACGATACAATGCCGAATCTGGCAGACAGGGGAAAACGCGGACTAATATACAAAAGACAGGTTGGAATTAACTAGACACAGGTAGGAACAATCAGGAGGTAATGAGGGGGCATGGCACACACGAGGGATGGACGGAGCTGGGCGTGACATACAGTAGCGTGCAAAAGAGCCTCTCTCAACTTGGGTTCCTACCTAGTACTCGCAGGAAATACCTAATAAAGTTTTCACCATTACTTATGACAATAAAAACTAATACACAAAACTAAAAAAACTGACACTTTGTGCGGTATACTAAATGCTGTATGAAATATGTCAACATCACGAAGTCAGGATTATGTCTCGGTTAAATTTTCATTTTTGAACCAAAGCAAAAGGAATGATCTACAGTGATTTCATTTAGTATGAGTCAGTAGGAGTCAAAGAGTTTACCAGTACATTCTATCTGTTTTATTAATACATACTTATTTGACATGCAAATACAGATGGACTGCCAAATGTTTCTGATTATTTCATAATTTCAGTATATCAAACAGATTTTTATTTCCTAGAATGTCTCAAAACAGGGCATAATAATTACAGATACTTATGTTTAGGCACAAATGGCAATGGATCATAAATAAATAATAACAAAGTCCTATAGATTAAAAATTAAACATAGCGACATTAGCAACACAGATGCCTCCGGCTGAGTGCATGTGTAGGACCTGTCATGTGACTTGCCATTTCTGTCAGTAGTAAACAAAAGTCTTCTTTGTCATTTTAAATATCACAGGAAAAGTATTTGAATTTTATAGCATTACAGAACACAGAATTGTATTGTCACTGCAGAGCTTGTTTCTCTGTTCAGTCAAAATTCATCATTCACTTTGAAAAAATTGATTCTCGTCAATGAGCTAGTTTATTGTCTGAAGGACTACAAATCCATTACCAAAGAGCTTTCATGTCGTCTGCACATTCTGGCCTGGTCTGAAAACTCTGGCTTTAGACGCCACCGTCATTTTCCTGATGGACTAGAAGACCTTGTTTCACATAGAGGTTTTATGTTTACGGTGCCACAGACTGCCTCCACTTAAAGACTATCAAACATGTGCTGTGGGAAGATTTCTTTCTGCTAAAGCATTTCTTCATACTATTTTTAGCCAATTTAAAAGCTTGTAATGCCCCATCCATTAAGTCGATAAGATCAGAGGAGGGTAAGGATCAACAGCAGCTTTCAAAGAAACATTTGGAAGATACTTATATAACGTAGAGAGAAGAACGAGGCCACCTCACAGGAACCGCTAAGACACCGGTGGCTACACTTTTCATGTTTAAAATGAGAGTGTGCATCTTCCGGTTTGCATGGAAATAATCATCACGTGTTCAGCAGTTTCATTAATGACTGAAGTCTGGCTTAGCAGATTGGGACTGTGCCTATGATTTGAAGGTCACCGATTTGAATCCTGGAGCTGCCAGACTGATGCTGTTCTTGGGCCCTTGAGCGAGGCCCCTAACCCCCAATACCTTTAGAGACTCACTGACTCTGTGCTCTGACTCCCCAAGCTTGCTCTCACCTGTCTGAGTGTCTCTTGGAGAGCTTGATGGGGAAAAGACTATTTTGCCATGGGGATGAATAAGCAACACTGTCCTATTCTAAAAACTTCCACCGGTGGTATTTGCCCTGTGTTAAATTGTAAAACCTAACCTGGATGCTGACCTTTCATTTGGGTTAAATCACAGTTGACATTTCTGTCGCTTACACATGCACACAACAATGAACTTCCATCTCTATAGCAGGACCTGCCAAATTGGCTCGATAAGTACCACAGTACAGGACAAGGCTGCTGTAGTGCATATGGCCATTTATAAGCAGGCCACCTCAATATGCACAATCTGCCAATTTCAACAGTGATTTTGAGCTTCCCTTGACAGTCAACTTTTATCAAATATAACATCACATTAGACTTGCCTGATGAGATGAGTGCATCACTGGCCGCATCTTGTGTATAAGGTACACCATGCGTAACAGATATAATTAAAGCAGATAAACATATTGGGTTCTTGTGCACTTAAGTCTCAAGCCTCTTACACCACAAAAGGAGCGAATATAGATGGAGTTTAACCACAAATGTGTTATTCTGAACATCTTTGACACTTTTGCGTATTGTTAAGATATCATAAGGAATGAAATTACAGCAAAGTGTTGAGAATGCTTGATTTTTTTAATAGCATTGACAGTATAACGGGACATGGTCTGACCATTTATACTTGCCGTCCATTTTCTTTGAAGTCTTAAAGCAAATGTACATATAAAACCAATTTAAATGGAAGTGCAGTAACAACATGTTCATTATAAAAATTGCTGAAGAAATGGGCTAATTAAAGTATAGAAGCCTGAAGCTGAGCTAAAACGGTCCTATAAATTTGACTGAAGGACCTTCATTGTGATCTTATGCAGCTTAGCATTACTATTACTGATAGTTTTTATCACTCATGAAAACTGCAGCATCACTCCTCCTGGCATTTGTGAGACAGCACACCTAATGGTGAGCCGGTGCCTGGCTCGGTGGGCTGGGTGATGTCACCCCTCCTTGTGACAATGCCATAAAAGCCTGAGCTGTCTGGCACTCAGTGTGAGGTATTGTTCATCCATGTGGTGACGCACTGAGTGGTTCTTGCTTATCTTCCATGTATCCCTGACCCAACCTGCCTGCTGTGTTCCCATCCACTCCTGTTTTCCCCGGATCCCCGTTTTCACTCCACTCCCGTCCGTCATCTCCTGTGTGAGACTGACTTCCCCGGATTACCTGACCTTCTACTCCGTGACAATGATTGCATCTCAGCTTCTCGATTCTGCTCCTGCTCACTCGGCACCTTGATCTCTCCCGAGTTTTCTGTCACCACAGGTGACTAGGTCAAATCCCAGGATCAGAAGAGTGGTTTCACTGATGGGCCCTTCACCAAGACCCTTTACCCTGAATTGCTCCAAGGACTGAAATGTTTGTTGCTTTGGAAAAAAAAACATCTGCTACCAAAATGAAAATGGGAACTTTAGTGATACTTGCTCCTTTTTAGGCTGCTGCTCTAGTTGTGTGGTGGTACAGAAGCAGTAGATCAATGCTGATGCTGTATCCTGACTCTGGTTCTGTGTGTGTGTGTGTGTGTGTGTGTATGTGTGTGTGTGTGTGTGTGTGGGTAGGGGGGGGACAACCAAATGTCCCCCATGTGATAAAAACCAGTTTTTTTTTACCTCGTGGGGACCATTTTCCAGATGCATGCAATCAAAAAACTAAAAATGCCAAAAGTCTCGTATTTTGTTTGGTTACTTATGGTTAAGGTTGGTGCTGGGTAGGGGTTAACGTCGCCATGTTGGGTTTAGAGTTTTGCCCATAGAAATGAATGAAGAGTCCCCACAAATATATAATTACAAATCTCTTTCTCTCTCTCCCTCTGTCTCTGTGTGTGTGTGTGTGTTTGGAGTTTACATCTTCTCCCCACACTTTGCAGGTTTCTTCCTACAGTCCATTACAGTTAGGCTACCCAGGGTTTCTAAATTTCCCACAGGGGGGCTATGTGCACTGGGGTGGACTGGGCCCTGTGCTGCCTCAGTTGGGCTCCAGATACTCACGTTGCTGGCCAGGATAAACGGTTAAATATGGTTGAATTTTTGTTGTGAATTGACCTGGAAGCTTAAGCTTTAACTATATCGTGTTTTTGCTATTTAAAATATCAGTAATCTGCAATTTTCAATTTTATACAGTATAGTGCCGTTCACAACAAAGTCACCCCAAGGTGCTTTACATCAGTAGGTTGTAATACATTCCTACATCATTTATACAGAATAATCCAAAAGGGAAAAGGGAAGACAAAGAAATGCAATAAAGAAAGGAAGATGACAACCTAGGAGAAGAACCAAAAACTGTCAAGTAGGGAGAAAAAAAAAACCTCTAGGGGTCCAAGGTTAGCTGGCTGCCCAACCCCCGCCCCCCAGACATGCTAACATTATAGAAAAAGAAAGAGTGGGCTTGCTTGGTAAAAGCAAGGTGTAAACTGAAGTCAAGGTCAAAGGCTAAGTCCATCACTGAGTCAGTTCTCCATGCTGCCCTGTGTAGTCTGGCAAATTGAAATGATACAGTTCATAAGTCACATCCACGATGTCACCATTCCATGGTACTGAACCAGGACTCCAGCTCAGATGGTACGTACAGTACCTCAGGCACCATCCAGACATGTGGGAAGGAAGACAGAGCACATGAGGAGGTCATAACATGCATGGACACATTGATGGACAAGCATAGTAGGACAAAATGGCACGTACAGCAGCACCAGCAGCCATAGTTATAGTGTGGCATGTGTTAAGTTGTGGGTAAGCTAAACTGATAAAAAAAATGACAAGGCAGCCTGCATTCTGTGCTCTGAGTGGACGATGTGGCTTGTAAACTTGAATTAGTTAGGCAGGTGCTAAACCTTTGAGTGCCTTATATGTAAGTCAGTTCTGAACCCAGCAGGAAGCCAGTGCAGGGAACTAAGAGCAGGGATTATGTGTTCAAACTTCCTGCTCATGGTGACAATTCGGGCTGCTGCATTTTGAATACGCTACAAGGTGTTTGATGTGCTGTGTGAGCTCCCAGATAATAGAGCATTACAGTACTCTAACCTACTGTATACAAAAAAACATGCATTAGTTTCTCAGTGTCTTGAATAGTAAGGAAACGTCGAAGTTTGGCAATGTTATAATAATAATAATAATACATTTTATTTAAAAGTGCCTTTCAAGGGTTAGGGTTAGACACTTTACAAAAAAAACCAATCCACACATTTCATCAAATCAATTAAAAGCTACTTAAAGTGAATAAGCAAGTTTAAAAGATGAGTTTTGAGCCGAGATTTGAATGTAGAGAAAAAGTCAATACTACGAATATCAGAAGAGAGTGTGAATGTAGGAAGCACACCTTCGATTCTGCATCCACATGCAACTGTAGCATCGTAAAAGGGAGAGGAATTTGGGACGATTCAAAGGGCCCCTGAGTGACAGGAAGCCTAAATTTGGAACATACCGTAATTTGATTGGTGTGGGCTTGGGGCCTGATGTAATAAGTTTTCATGGGGCCCAAAATCAGTAGTAACACCCCTGATGGATGGATGGATGGGTCTATCTATCTGTCTGTCTGTCTATTGGTTAGTTATATGGTCTTAGTTTAGCCGCTATATGATGTTTTATTTCCTGCTGCATTATTACCTGTTAGTATTAGGCTGCTTGGTATTGCAGTACTGTCGATGGCTACTGGGGTAACATTGTGCTGTCGGTTATGAGCAATAATACTCCAACCTCATAAAGGCACAGTACATTTCACTTTCCTATTTCAGCCATTTATTTTATTTATATTTATTTCATATTTGTACTTTATTTAGCTATGTCTTCCATTTCAGCTATTTTGTATATAAATTTCTTGTTTATCCCATAAATATCTACTTCTGCAGCTCCTAGTTTTACATCTGCTGTGATGTTTTGTTTCTTTGTGTTGTTTTGTGCTGCCTAATCTTGTTGTATGTTACATGTTACTGACTGAATGGGGTGAGTCAGAATTCCTGTGTACTGATGTACGGAAGGCAAATAAAGGATCTTGATCCTGAAACTGTTAAAATCACAGCGTGGGAACATGATCCCCTTTTTCAAATAAAGATAGCCCAGTCATCTCAGTGGCAGTGATTCTTACCAGTCCTTCATTTTGCTGTCCCATGGAAGAACATAGTAATGTGGTCATAATAGCAACAATATTAATAATCTCTTAAATTTCAAGGGACTGAGTCACTGAAACTGCAAATGCAGTTTTTACCATAAACTTGTGCAAAGATCCGTCATATGTACACAACTGAGGCACCATCAGCAATTTCCTTCAGGGTAACAATATTCTGATTCCAATTCACTGATACTTATCTTATAAATTATTCCCTATCAGCACTGACTGATGGTCAGAGATTCGTAATTATCGAAGCTTTAACCAGTGGCGGTTCTAGACCACTTCAACTGGGGGGGAGGCAGACTGGAGCCAGTTGTTCTGTTAGAGGGGGCCGATGCATTTGACCTTAATGTCCTCTGAGTATTACTTATGCTAGATTGCCAGCATTAAGAAGCAAAAGACAATATTGAAAACCAGTAAGTTATTTATGCAATGCTTTGCAGTTACATTTTACAGTTTTTACAAATATGTAACTCACTCTGATTTCTTGTTTAGACTGTCTTGCTTCTACAAGCTTGGTTATTTTTTTTCTGTTGTTAACTTCGCTTTTCACCAGCTGAAGCAACTAGAACACTTAGCACAGCCGCATTGAGTCCATCAAGAAAATATGCTTACGTTTGTGTTTCGCCTGTTCCCAGCACACAAAATTTTAGCCCACTAAATTAACCCACATATGTATATGTTAATAATAATAATGCATTTATTTCAGACCTAAGTAGCATATGTATTTAGGGGTACCACAGGGGGACATACATATTGTCACGAGGGCACTGGCCCCTCCCACCCCCTAGAACCACCCTTGCTCTTATCACACTTGCCTAAACTTTCAAGTTATTTGCTTCCTGCTTTTCTGCAAACCTACTGAAGAGGTACAGACCAGCACTGTGTACATAGCAGCCCCCCCCCCCATCAGGATGTCAGATCTATGCACACAGTTTAAGCAGACAACACTGACTTACACACTGACTTGTGGGTGCTGAAGTATACTCAGCGCGTCCCCACAGACTCCTGGCTCCAGGTCTGCTACATCATTTCCTGTATAGCTCCCCTGTCTCCTTCCCCAGCGGCTGTTCTCCAAAAATGGAGCCTCACAGTCTGTTTTCCTCATCTTTGTTGTCCATGTAAATGAAAAGCCACATGCATGCATACTGAGCATGTGCAGATGGGTGTGCCTTCCGTTCCTCTATTTATACCTGCTTGTGTAACACCCATCAACGGATACCCTCATCTCTGCCAGGGCTCCTCAAGCACATCATTGGGGATTAACTGTATCTAATATAGAGATGATGATGTCTATGTATATAGGTACCTATTAACCTACACTCAAATTAATGCTGCCTAATGCCCTTTTACTCTTAAAATACAGTGAATACAAAAAATATGCATAATCAACACTGGCTTTGTGATAAACATCTTATTTCTGTGTTTTTCATCCAGGAGAAATCCCTTCCATCTTCTGTGCACTGATTTGTCACTGTGACGTGTCAATGGATGGAGCAGTTTGCTAGCCGGGAGCCTCCTTGGGATTGCCATCTGGTCCTGGAGGTCCTGTTTGTAGTACAGCAGGTGTATTCCCCAGCATCTTCTCCTCCTTTATGGCTCTTTCCGGTCCATCTCCTTAAATAAACCCCAGACTTTTTCCAACAGCTTCTATATCCAGCAAACAATCAGGCCAATCCAGAATGCAGTTGCTTAGGCCTTCAATGCAACTTTACTCCTGTCTGCAAGTGAAGCCTCTCTGTGGCTGGATCTTCTTTTTCTTTTTAACTACATTATACATGGGCCAGCCTGGTATTCAAAATTAGACCCTCAATGTTGTCTATATAAATAAGCACCCAGGAGATACATCTATGGAGATATTCATATTTGGGGTCTATATGGGGTCATGAAGTAGTGTTGCTATCCTATGAAAAACTACCTGAAGCAAGAGTAACGTGGAGGAGTAACAGGAGCGGCACCCCACAGAGCCCGTGAAGAGGGTGCATCTGCACCAGCTTGCTGTAATAAGGCACCACAGTAAGGCAGGCTTAGGAGGTGAAGAGGAGGTGGACCACAGTGTGAGCACTGGAGGGACATTAAAGGTGACCATATTCAGCCGGATCCAGCGCCCGCTACTGACAAGGCCAACAAAGGGAAACACAAAATCCCATGCAGGCATTCAGCTCTCCATCAGCACCATTTACAAAGCACAACATTTCAGGTGTTACTCTTAAACATGCAGAATGGTAACACTGCCATGCTAATGCTAAATATAGCTAACAAACGATGACAGCTGAAGCCTGGGACACATACAAACATGCATAATGCTTAAAAGATGTACTGAGTGAGAACTTACCAGACTCTGTTTTCAGAATCATTAAAAAGGAGCAATACAAAGAAAGCATACACTAAGGCTGTTATGTCACACAGCAGGCCCCAATTGTATGTTTATTTCATATCGACTTCCCGGCTAATTCTGCTGTCTGCTTTCTGCTTCCCGTCCAGCCATTAACTCACAGGGCACATTACCTTACACAGCACAGCACTCACAGCAAGGTTTCCACGGTTGGCTTATGCTCGTAGAGTTGGATATTGCACATGAAAAGAGGGTTCCTTCCATCCACAGAGGTGGTCTCTACTCCGTCACCCACCGTCCTGTCTTACTGAGAAGCCATCTCCCTCTTATATGCATCAATCGGGCAGCATCTGAAAGCTGCAGTCTATCAAGCACCTGTCTTTCAGGATGTTTTTGAGAGGCATAGGGGCCCCCAGCATGGGCCTGTGCTGCTTTTTTCTCCCCACTGCAGCCCCGTGATGATCATGTCATTAAGCCACAAGTACCTGCCAGGTCAGTGAAACCGTGTTTTCTTTCCTTTCATTTGTCATTGATAGTTCCCCTCTAGATATTAATCATTAGCTGGTAGTCCTGTATTCCCCCTCCCTTCCCCAGCTGAACTGAACTCTACAGTCTCCTGATGGTTTGCTGTCCTCTTATTCTGGAAAGACCTCAGGCACACCAAGAAGAACAGGTCTTCCAGGCAGCGGGGCTGAACATAAAGGTACCTATGGGAAACCTACCTCTCATTCTTTTACTGTCTTTCTAATTCACCTCATGCACTCTCAGTCAACTGTAGGAATAACTGAAACACTTGTTCAGTTAGCGATAAAGATTACCAGGAGACAGTAATAACTCTTTGTGCCTCATCACGGACGATATAAGAGTCACCGACATACTCCAGAATCAAGGATAGGGGTACTTCAGCAATGCTGGGATCTCACAAAGGAAATAATAAAATGCTAGAAAGTAAAAATATGTCCTGTCTCTAGATTCAGTGCAGCCGTGTACTGGATAACCAGTTATAGGAAATGGATGGAATTGTCATATTCAGTTATATAACCATAAAATTAGACCTTCTGCTGTCACCAGAAATATTCTAAGTTATCATTTTAGCCACAGGGACTTTGATTAATTAACCACTGACATGCGTTAAGATTTTAGTTGACCAAAATGTTAGCAATAATGTTAGCTATTCTAGAAAGTATTGCTATAACTGGTCAGACATACAAAACTGTTGAATACAAGACGTCTGGCATTACAAAGCTAATTGTTAAAAACATTTAATTGTGAATGAAGGTAAGAAATGGGGCAACACCTGAAACTGGTATGAAAGTCACCATGAATGATAACAAATTAAAGTCTTGCAGAAATTTGACCAGTAAGTTCCAGTGCAAATTCAAAATGACTAAGCATGCATATGGTTCCATTTTGGCAATAATACAATGTATGAAACCACTTTTTCCAAACATTGACCCTTAAATCTACGGAAGCCAGAGACTGCCAAGGATGTAGGCCAGTACGCTGATACACTGGGGTATAAATAAAACATTTCCAACTGCTTGTCTGATTCATTAGTACATCAGATACAAAGTGCTATGATTTTATGAAATGCCCTGTACAGCTCACAGCCGGTTTAAACATGCTGCAGCAATAACTTATCATAAATTATACAGGTGTGCATAATGTATTATTTATTAACTTTATAAATGAATATTGATAATATTGTAAAATATGTATATTTTTAAAATAAGTACAGGCATCATGCCATTATTACTATAATAAGTATCAGTACCTCAATTGCTACTGTATAATTTGTTATATGTAGAAGGCAGGGTATTTGTATAATGATATACATTTACATTTACATTTACAGTATTTGGCAGACGCCCTTAGCCAGAGCGACTTACATACAATGAATACTACAATGAACTTTTCCCGATACTAGCTCAATAAAACCAAGGCTATGAATACCATCGATCTAATACTCTGTTGGGAA
>JAODLC010000113.1:31539373-31560813 GCA_026781145.1 Hippopotamyrus pictus
AGTTTCAGTTGGTGAGCAGTCATCCAAGATGAGATGTCTGCTAGACATGCAGATATCTTAGTGGAAACACGAGTGTCTGTTAGTCATGAAAACAAGCAAAAAGCAAATAAATATTACGCCCCCACAAACTTCAATAGCAAACACCCCTGCCTGAGTACCGATTGGTCTAATCCAGTCACCGGATTGGTTTCCCCTGTGCCATAATACTATCTTGACCACTTGTGAATTTAATCAAGCTGGGATGTGGGTTGTCTTTTGGATTCTCTTCTTTATGATCGTTTATTAACACTTGGTTTCTCATTCTCTGACTCTGGATTTCCCCCAATACTCTGTTTGACCCTAATCTTCCCCACCCAGCTTTCAACTGATTTTGTATTAGAAATTTGACTTTCGTTACCAGGGGGAGTGCCATGAAGCAGGATTTCTCAGTTAGTTGAGTTAACTTAAGCTGAAAGTTATTGTCCAATAGGAATGCTTCTTACCTAAATCCTTATTGCACAATCATGACTTCCAACTTAAGTTAACCAAGCTAAATGAGAAATCCGGCTTTATGAACACCCCCCTGATCTTAACCTGTGAGTTTCTCATCGCCATGACAACAAAGTATGTCCTTAGTTTACTTATAATTTATATTAAATTGGTCCTAAACTGTTCTCACATTAATTCTTAGCCAGGCAGCTTGTTCTCTCAGTGAAAAGACCTTCTGAATCTGGAGGAAATATTATTTAAAGGTCACTGTCTACACCCAAGGATTTGTGGATTTATCTCCAGAGCACCCGGGGAATAGTAATAAATACATTAATAAATAAATGAAAAACGCACAAGATACATGACCTGTACTTATTGCTTTAGTACAGTATTTTGATCGTATCAAAATTTAATTTTCAGAAAAAAATAGCACATTTTTGAATTGATGTTTGGTTTGGATTTTTACATAGTTAAACGATTTTAAATGTCTTGATTTGATTGGACGGTACCTGAAACTTTGATGTTGCACATTTTATAGACTATCCATCCAATATTTCCTCATTCATTACTCACACAGTGAATAATATCTGCAAATAATAAAAGCAACCACTGAACATCCTTAAAGAGCTTGAGAACCTCAAGAACTCCAGAAATCACATCAATATCTTTCCCCATGATGTGTTTTTCTAGTCATTAATTCAGCATCGACTGCTGATAAATCAGTATGTGGCCTCTAAGTACATATATTAAACTTGTATTTATAAGATCTTTGCCCAGAAATGTCTCCTGCCTGTGAGTGTGCCTTCAGCTGTTTACTTTATACAACATCTCCATTAGTGTGAAACTGAAAATGTCTTCTGGGGGACGCTTTTGAGCAGAGCTGCTGAAATCTGATAACGGTGCTGAGGCCAAATGCAATGCAGTGGGTGTAAACTCCAAGCAATTACATTTAAGCCTCTCATACGTTACTGGAGGAACCTTTTGAAAACAAAAGCATCATTTTGACTTTAGTGGAGACATTCAGTATCTCAGTGTGAACTGAATTAGCTAGGACTTAGCCCTATTGTTTTTGTATCAGATTACAAATATTAGATAGTTTACCAATTTCTGTATACAATTTACAGCAACAATATTTATTGTTTCCCATGGCACTTTACATTTGTATCTTTGTTTCAAAATGATGTATGTCTCATTTTGTGTTTAGGTCTTATTTGTTTACAGAATGTGGGAATAGGATAGTTAACACTGAACCACAGAAAGTGGTGGCTTTACATTGTCACTGTACAGGAAATCACATAGCATTTCTAAATTACACATAGTTCAGGTATAAACTGGGACGGTATCCTAACAGCTGTATTCTTGTGATATATTTCCTAGATCTTTATACTTGCTGGACATTGCTTGTACTCACGTGTACGAAATAAATATAAATAACTACTTTAAATAAGATATAAGGTAGAACCTATATTCTACATTGTGTTAATACTTGTTCATGTGTAACTTTGGAATAGTCATTGCAAAATAATTGTAAGTGCAATATTATTGAAATCTTGTCTAATTTATTTGTCATTATTTTCATGTAATGTTTATGTGACGTCTGTTAGTGCATGCAGCAAAGTGGCCCAGTGGGCGGCATGATTGCTTCACACCTCCAGGGTTGGGGTTTGACTTCTGCCGCCGCCGTTTGGTTGCATGTTCTTCCTGTTCTGCGTGGGTTTTCTGCAGGTATTCCAGCATCCTCATGCAGGCTAAACGCATACAGCTGGGCTAACTAGCATATTGAAATTCACCATAGAGTATTATTGTGTGTGTGTGTGTGTGTGTGTGTGTCTGTGTCTGTGTCTGTGTGTCTGTGTCTATGTATGTGTGTGTGTGTGTGTGTGTGTGTGTGTGTGTGTGTGTGTAAATATATATTTATATAAGGTTTATATTACATTGTGGGGACCACTTTCCAGGTCCCCACAAAGATCTGTGAATGCAATCAAAAAACAAAAAATGCCAAAAGTCTCATATTTTGTTTGATTACTTATGGTTAAGGTTAGGGTTGGGTAGTGTTAAGGCCGTTATGTTGGGATAGAGTTTTCCCCATAGGAATGAATGAGTCCCCACAAAGATATAATTACAAACGTGTGTATGTGTGTTTATGTGTGTGTATATATAACCGGTGATGGACTGGCACATCATCCAGTTTGTCTCTTGGTCAGGTTTGTGAGCATGTCCTGTAATGGTCTGGCATCCCATCCAGGATGTACACCAGCCTCGTAATGAAATAAACATTTCCCCATGATGAAATGAAAAGGATTAAAAATATGCATAACTATGTGTCCATATGACCATGCACTAGATAAATGTAAGATCACATCATTATTAAAGGTCATGTGGTCACCAGAGACTCCCAATCTGTACAGAACATTTCGGTACTACCCAGACTACACCCTTGTTCAAATGAATCACTTCAGCCACTGCCTCAAATGAAAAAACTGTCTGCAAACATCCATCCATCCATCCATTTTCCAACCCGCATCTCCAACTGGGTCGCGGGGGGTCCAGAGCCTATCCCGGAAGCAATGGGCACGAGGCAGGGAACAACCCTGGATGGGGGGCCAGCCCATCGCAGGGCACACACACACCAGTCACTCACACATGCACACCTACAGTATGGACAATTTAGAACTCCAATCAGCCTCAGCATGTCTTTGGACTGTGGAGGAAACCGGAGTGCCCGGAGGAAACCCTATTATGACACAGGGAGAACATGCAAACGTCTGCAAACATTCCAAATTAAATTTGTAGCACAAAACAGTGCATGATTTATCTTCTCTTCATTTCAATTCATTTGGAAGTAAACGTAACTATAAACATAACCCTAAATCCTAACACTAACACCTAACCCTAACATTAACACCTAACCCTAACCCTAACTCTAACCCATAACTTTCATCCCAACCCCAACCACTAACCCTAATCTACATACCCAGTGGTTCCAGAATAAGAAACCCCAAGAAAGAACCTTTACGTTGTCTCTTCAGCGAATTTTTGGGTACCTCTGGTTTAACTTTGTATAGAATGAGTGGTTGCTCAGGGAGTCCTGAATGGGACACATTACCTGCATTGTGGATGAGTGTCAGTTAAGGCACTATGGCCATGTGGGGCATTTCCCTGAGGGTGATTAGGCTCGCAGGATCCTCATTGCTGAGGACCCGAGCAGCTGGACCAAGCCAAGGGGACACCCACGTAACACCTGGCTGTGGCAGATCGATAGGCATTTTCTGAGGGTGGTACTGGACCATGTGTTGGCCTGGGTTGCTAACTGGGATCCTGAGTTATTTCATTGTGTGATGGGCGTGGCAACACACCGTACCAGTACATGCTCACAAACCTGACCTGAACTGTGATAGGAGGAATTAACGATGCAAGGTAATGCGCCATGGATAGAAATTTAGCATAATGTGTATATGTATTTTCCTGCATTTCCTGCATAAGTTTCCTGATGCCATCCACTGCACCATTAAATAAAATATTAGCTGTGGATGAGGTTAAGACAAGCCAGCTCCTCTGCAGCCAGCTCCCTTTCCTATTACACAGATCACAAAATATCATGGCTTGGAAATGGGGACGAATCTATCTGGGAACCTGTAGATGCCGATTACCATGACGACGGCTGACAGACATATTTTCTTGATTGATAACCATTATTTTTAAGTTAGTACCAGACACAAGGCAAAACAAGCATCCAGAGTGTCAACAATTATCTTTAAAAGATAGAAATATAAGGCAAATGGTTTGTGCCTTTTATTAATTTTCAAATCAGAAATGAAAATGGCTTCACTGGACAAGGCTGCATCAAGGGAAACCTTTGCTACTTTTAAATTACATTAAACATTTGGGAACTGAGGAAACCAATTGCTGGAGTTTAGAAAATGAAATGTTGTCCTGTCATTGCCTCATATAGGATTTCAACTGCTCAACAGTTTGGGATCTCCTTGTCATATTTTATGTTACATGTTGCACCAAATGTTTTCAACCGGTGACAGGTCTGGACTGCAAGCAAGCCAGTCTAGCACCCGGACTCTTCTACTAGGGATCCATGCTGTTGTAATACACACAGAATGCATTTGGCATTTTTTTGTTGAAATACCCAAGGCCCTCACTGTAAAAGATACTGTCTGGATGGCAGCATATGTTGCTCCTAAACCTGTACATATCATTCACTATTAACGGTGCCTTCCTAGATGTGCAAGCTACCCAAGCCTTGGGCACTAAAGCACCCCCATGCCATCACGGATGCTGGCTTTCGAACTGTCCACTGATAACATGCTGGATAGTCCCTCTCCTCTTTAGCCTGGATGATGCCATGATGATGAGTCCATGATTTCCAAAAAGAATTTGAAATTTTGATTTGTCAGGCCATAGGACAGTTTTCCATTTTGCCTCAGTCCATCTTACATGATCTCAGGCCCAGAGAAGTCAGCAGCATTTCTGGATCATGTTGAGATATGGTTTTCTCTTTGCATGGTAGAGTTTCATCCTACATTTGTGGATGCGGCTATGAATTGTGTTCACAGACAATTGGTTTTGGAAGTGTTCCTGAGCTCAAGCATTGATTTCCTCTATGGAATCATGTCTGTTTTTAATGCAGTGCTGACTGAGGACCTGAACATCACAGCTATCCAATATTGGTATTCGGCTTTTGCATACAGAGATTTCGACGCATTCTCTGAATCTTTTAATGCTATTATGTACTGTACATGAAATTCCCAAATTCTTTACAATATTACATTGAGGAACATTACTCTTAAATTGTTGCACTACTTGCCACACAGTCTTTCACAGAGTGGTGAACCCCAACTTCACTGCACAGTGACTCATAGGGAGGATCTCTTTATACCCAATCATCTTACTGACCAATTAACCTAATTAGTTGTGAGATATTCAACGACACAAAGTCAAACTAGTGGTACCCAAGAATTCTCTGAAGAGATACTTGTAAAAGTTCTTTCTTGGAGTTGCATGTTCTGGAGGGACTGTGAGTTTAGTTTAGGATTAGTAGTCGAGGTTGGGACAAGAGTCTTTTGTTTTAGCATTACATCATTTTTCCAGTCTTTTGTTTCCCCTGTCCCAACTTTTTTGAAACATGTTGCTGGCAAAAAATTCAAATCAAGCATATATTTGTCATAAAACAATAGCATTTTTCAGTAATTTGATATGTTGTCTTGATATGATGTTCTATTTTCAATTAGATATGGATTTATATGATTTGTAAATCATTGCATTCTATATTTATTTGCATTTTACACAGTGTCCCATTTTTTTTGGAAACGGGGTTGTATGTTGTTGTTCGCTATTATATGATTTGCCTTTTTTTGTTCGTTATTATATGTTTCTTAAGTCAGCAGGGAGGTACACAAGCAAGTATTCCACTGTATCACTGTCACTCATATGACAATAAAGTTTTGAAATCCTTGAATCCTGAACAACTGTGCCTTAGTACAAAGGTATATACTGTAATGTGTTTCCCAATTTTTATAAGCACAGCAACTTTTTTCAAGATCCAGCCACAGTGCATGTGCAGCATCTAATTTTACAATGATCACAATCACTATCAAGTCCCATATACGATAGCAAGGGAATATTACACTAGTGCATTAAGAATTGTTTTATGTATACATTGAATTATGCCTGATTTATTATGATGGCTTAATTATGATGATTTATGACCTATCACATCAGATTTGTTTTCAATTAAAAATGATATATTTGAAAAGATATATATTTAGTAAGTTTGGGGGAAAATGTCAGTATTTCAAATCCTTACATTTAACTCGAAATTGGAAATACAGCTAAATGCATTTATTCTGGGTTTATTTAATCTTTCTATCTATAATAGTTTTAGAACCATTCTACTCACAAAGCATTTTCTTTTCATAATGCTGATAGCTTATTTCTTCATACTTTGCTATTACTTGCCCTCAAACCTGATCATTCCTTATTAACCTAAAAAGCATAACATTTTCTAGGTACTCCATAATGGGAGATTATGGCTTTTTTTTAAATAAAGATACACCAGTTTACGAGGTATAGCTGCTCATTAATGCAGTCAAATAACCAATCATGTGGCTGCACCTGAATACATGCAGAATCACACAGACAGGGTCAGGAGGTTCACTTACTGTGCTTTTAATCATTAGAATCACCAAGACACCAGGTCTAAGTGCTTTTAAACATGGTGTGATAGTTGGTGCCAGACATGGTGGTTCCAGCATCTCAGAAACCACCTACCTCCTGGAATTTTCCTGCATTACAAGGTTTGTAGTTTACAGAGGACATACTAAACATAAAACATCCAGTCTGGAGCATTTCTGTGGGTGAAAACAGCTTGTTAATGAGATAGGACTTAAAGCTACCAGGAAGGTCACAAGTGCAAAAATGAAAAAAGGTCAATGAAACAGTGGTGTGCAGAAAAGCTTCTAAACTACCAAAAAGTAGTAATGAAGGCAAAAGTGTGTCCTACATGGTATTAGGGAGGTGTATCTAATAAATGGCTCCTACCTATAGCTAGGTCAAGCTAATAATTGGTCACTGATTGTAATTTGGCATTGTGAGATTAAATAAAACAAATGAGTTGGTTCTAAGTGGCAGTTAAGTTGATTCGGTTCCTCTTAGTAATTTGTGTTCATTAAAGGCTTAAATTCCATCTTGGAATAGAATGTTGTTACAGTCATATGCATATCTGGCAGAAATCTTCCTTAATCTGGCAAATAAGCACATGCCAGTACCTTGGGAGCTTCCTATATAAAAAATAAAACTGCAGATTTGTTAGTAGTTTAGCTTTTTCAAATATTAAAAACAGCCTTAAAACAAGATTGGCTGTCGACTTCAGACAATATATCACTGTACTATTTATCACAAATCCAACAATCAATAAATCAATCATTCTTTATTTAGAGAAGTGCATTTATACAAGCAAGTTTCTTGCAAGATGCTTTGGTATTTATTTTGGGAATGTAATTCACCGAAAAACTCATAGAAAGATAATATTGATAAAAACTGAAATTTATCCCCAGACTCTTTAAAGAAGGTTAATGATGTTCTTGATGAGCTAGATCAATAAAAACCACAAATGACAATTGTAAGTGTAAACTGGGTATGAAGTTATTGTCTGGTAATACAGCAGTTAGAGGCTGTTAATGTAAGTTTTAAAATCAGCCAATGATCAAAAATGTATTATAACTTGATACAACTGACTGGCAAGTACTTCACCATTGCCAATTCACAACAGACGAGTACATTTTTACTCATTTATTAATTTGTCCATCATCAGTTGCCTTTACTGAGTCTTTACATTCAAATAGTTTCTAATGAAAACATTTGACTGCATTGACTACATTCTATATATCTGCATATTTATCTGATGCTTTTATCCAAAGCAAGAGAGAAAAGGATTACAATTTCTGTGTGCTTGATGGGTTGTTATATATAATTATATTTTATATATAAAATAAGGAAGCCAAGCAAATTCAAGCATGATGAGCTTAGAGTATTAGTTGTTTTAGTTGTTCTGTTGCTCCACCATCTGTTACCATCAGGTCACCATCTACACCCTCTAGACCTTTCATGTGTATCTTCACAGTAGCAGACAGACACATATGCTTGGTAGGTGGGATGTGACCTCTTATTGCCATCCTTCTACTTCTGCTAAGCTAAATGTAACTGTAAGCTCCTCCTTATGTTCTTTTGGCATAATGAGTAATTGAACCCAGAAGATCTATTACTTCTTAATTTTAAGTAGTATTCAAATACATTTTTCCTGATAAAAAATTTGTTATGTGAATCTTGCTTGACCTTGACCACTAACCTCTCTGAGTATTTCAAAATGGCTTTTCAAAGCTGCTATAAAATAATAGCATATGGAGCAAAAAAATGTTCCCTATCAAATATTTTCAAGGTATAGGACATTCTGCTCTGCCGTGTTAATATATGCAACATTTTTTTCAGTAATGTGAGATTGCTGACAGCTTTGGTGTCTCTGATTCAAATTACTGGGGGTTTCTCAAGTGTTTCACTCAGAGTTGAAACAAAAACTGTCTCCCTACAACTTCAAAAGTGCAACAGTGGAAAAGGCACATGCAAATAGATCTCCCATGTGACCTCATCTTCTTGAAACTAAAATGTGAGCACAAGATTGTTACCTCTGCATTTGATTTTGCCTGTATGTTTCATCATTTATTTGAGCTTTGCGATGTGGAGTGCTGTCTTTGTGCATTTGGACAGCTTGATAGATGGTAGGTATCATGTGGGGATTGTAGCTCGATGCAGTATATAACGCAGGGCCAGCTATGCCTTCAAAGTCCCTGGAATTACAGCTTATTGCAAATGTTAAAATGTGCAGATCATGATCGATACACTGTCCTTTATGTGCTATGAATATATTTAGTAAAGGGTACAGTACTTCTTTGGAAATGTTAATGTCTCAGTTCTGAACAAACGTTAAGCCTGTCTGTCTTATAAATACTGCATATAATGTTTTAGCCAAGCAGTATATTCAAGATACAAGTGTATCACATTGTACATTTAACATTTTGAAGGACAGTAACTGTCTTTTTAAACATATGTCTACACCTATATGAAATGCAGAACAAAATGCAGACAAAATGAAAAAGAAAGATGAAGTTTTGTTTGTTAAGGTTATAAGAAGAGAGTGACATGGTGGTGCACTGGATAGTGCTATTGCCTCACACCTAAGAGGCCAGGGTTCCATGTGTGTGGAGTTTGCATGTTCTCCCTATGTTGTCATGGGGTTTCCAAAGTGCTCCAGTGTTTCTGGAGTCCAAAAACATGCTGTGTAAATTTGCCGTGCAAGGGGCTAACACTCCATGCTGGGTCATTCCCTGGCTTGTGTCTGTAGGTTCTATACCCCCCCATCCTCATGACCCTGAACTGGACAAATGGTTACAGAAAAAGGATGGATGAATGGTTATAAGAAGATATTACATAACTCTCAAACAGTCTTAGAATGATTATCTAAGACTTGGTGAACCACCAAAATAAAAGCATGTTACCATCTGCCAGGTTCGGTGATCATCCATCCCTATCCTATATGTTCAGTTCCTGTTTGACCAGCAGGTGTCACTGGCCATCCTGTTCCCTACGTCTTCATAATAGCCCCTAGTGCGGTTTCCTTGCTCCCTGGACTGCTGCATAGCTCGGTGGGCTGAGTGTGTGACACCAAGGCTATAACCCTGCATTCATGGATTTGAGACCTACCTCACCTGTTTTTCTAGTGTTTTAGTTTTGTTTCCTTGTTTTAGTTTATCCTATTTATGTCCATTTTAATTCTCTTTTAGTTCCTAGTGTTAGCCCTCAGTTGTGTGTCATTATGCCGAATGCTTATTTCCCAGTAGGTAGTTTATGTTTCCTAGTTTTGGTATATGTTAAAGTTCCCTAGTTTCTGTGCTTGTTAATTATTAATTAAGTTTCCCCACCAGTGGTCTGTGTCCCTGTACTGTGCTCATTGGTTATTGTCTTGATGATTCACACCTGCCTTTTGTTAGGCCTCATTTTTTGTTTATTTAAGTGCCTGCCTTTGTCCTGTTCTTCAGCCTGCCATTGTGAATGTAGCTGTGTGTTTGTTCCTCTGAGTTCTGTTCCCTGTGTTTTTGCTTGTTCCTTAGCCTGGTTTAGTTTCTGGGCAGGTAAAATTGAAAAGAAAAGATTAATTTTACAGTGTACATGTACAACAAAACTCTGCTTTCTCCCCCAGTAGATGATATAAAAAAATGTAATATAGATACACAGTATATAGGTGAATAGTGAAACAAAGTACAGTATAGTACAATAATATATTCTTTTTAGCAAAAATTAGCAGCACTGTAAACATGCACCAGTATATTAAGATGATACAATGTAGAGTACAATGACTGAGTGCAGTGATAGTCCATCTAGTGCTGGCGGTGTGTTACAGTATACCATCTTGCTGGTTGAGGTGGGTAGGTGTATGTTTTTTTGCAGGGGGGAGGGGTCAGCTACAGTGGGCTGTGGCTATTGATTAAAAACCAATAAATCCTGCCACCATAGCTACCGGTCACACTGTACACCTCCCTCGCTGGGGCTCAGGGACACCGTTAACATGATCGTATTGATCTCTTGCTTTCTTCTGAATCTGCTATGTAGCCCCTTTGAACGTTTTAACACGTCTGAGAGCCAGAAAACCTGGACTTCTAAATCCCAGCCTTCCTGATGTGCTGCAGGTGTCCTTGACTGTAATTTCATGTATGTGACAAACAAGACAAAACAGGGAGGCGGTTCGAAAAGATTTCCCTCAGTGTTGTTATAAGCTTGCAGCAGTCCTGGGGGCTGCTCAGGGTTCAGGTAGCTGTTCACCACCCACCTCCTACCCCAGGAAAGAAGGTCTCATTTTGCCCATGACTGATGCTTTTCCTCCTGGGAAGCCATATGGAGGTCACAGAAATATTTCATGAAGAAGTTTGCACTGTTCTTTAACAATGTGTTAGCCGAGTGTTCCTTCTGGGGGGTGTGGCTGCATGGGTTACGACACTGTGCCTGTGATAGGAAGGTTGTTGGTTCGAATCCCAGGGTACGTGCTGATTTTCCAAGTGATGGTGCATGATAGATTACCAAAATGCCTCACTACACCCCCCTGGCCCCCAGTCTAACTGTCCGAAGCAGAGCTGGCTCTCTCGGCTGTACTTGTCACAGCTGGATTGATGTCGCACCTTGGAATTATGTTCTGTGACCAGCCGCCTCTGCTCTGCCACTTCCAATATAGTTATCAGCAAATGTATGATAGGATTGCTGTCCATAGACCAAATACTGCAATCCCACAGAAAAGCCCAGATAAGCTGGCAGCAGGGCTGACTTCATCCTAGCGATGCACAGTTATGCACAGCTGCCCAGCTGTTGCTACAGTAACTGTCGCGTGGTGCTTGCCATTCAGAAGATGTAATTTCCCCTTCGGCTTTGCATAGAGAAGGATGGCCTCTGGTTTCACAGGCATCTCACTCAAATTGTAACTTTTCTTTTGAAATGGAATGATGCTCTATTTGTCATTTGGAATGCGTTAGTTTTCGCATATCCCATCTTGCTCTTCTGAGACGCGCGCACACACACACACACTCGTATACAGGTGAAGCTTAGGGTCTGAGCGCAGGGTCAGTCATTTATCTGCCATCCCCGGAGCATTTCCTCTTTCCAGAAGAACTGCATTTCTGGTAGGGTCTCTTGATTGGATGTATTTTGCTACTTCGGATATGGAGGTGTGCTGGAGTGTGGTGATAGTCCTGGAGCTCACAGTGGATCCCACATATCTCGACTGCAACTGATGCCTTAGATCCTACACCCACACCAGAGAGCACAGGGCCACACAATGCAATGCTGGACATATAAATAGTGCACCAAAAGAAGACACTTAGCTACGAAATAGGATGCTACTGGGAGTGACATAATACCAGTCCCTCTCATATAGGAAGCTAGAAACTGCGATGATAATGAGTCTCTCAGTCAAACACAGAAGGTGATATAAAGGCTCTGCTTTTATTTTAGACCCAAACCTGCATTTTTTTATTTTGGAAATGCATGGTGACCCTGTATTAGAAAAATGGTATAGACAATGGATGAATTTCTATAGAACATTCATTTTGTCAGGTCAAATATACTGTAGAGCCTTAGACTTATACTCAGCTCATTTGACTCCCATGATTTGAACTAATGTGTCAGCATTAGGATGCAATTTTACTTTCTTTTGAAAACTTACAGTCAGACTAACAGCAATCAAACACGACTAAATGAATTACATATGTATAGGCAAATTCAACTTAATACAATGATTCACTTTCATCTGAAGTTTATTTATTTATTTAAGTATTATTTTAAGTATTTTTACATATTATTAGCAAACATTTCAGCATGCTTTATGCTTATTTTGCAAGTCTTGTATTGTGGGTTTCCAACTCTGCTGAGGGATCAAAAGCATATTATATACATTCTTTAATTATGATATTAATTATCAGTCTACATCCTCAGTAAAACATTCCGTGAGGTTTGATTTCTTGTTACTCAGTGTGAATTCAATGTGCATTAAATGAGTCAACAATACTTTCAATAGTACAGCTGGGATGTTATTGTATTTACAAGCATCATATATATTCATGAGCGTTTTGGAATTTGAATGTGTTGACATACAGAATGGATAAACTGTTGATTCCATGTGTTTTGTGTAGCTGCTCGTTGATATTCCAACTGATGCTTTCCCATCAAGTTCAGCATTATTTTTCTAGACTACTGGAGAAACTGTCATTCTGTTGAAATTCTTTTTGCTGACAATTGTGGCCTTTTGTGAAAATAAACACATAGGTTTTACTGACACAAGTACACACATGGAGGTCTATGGTTACAAATCCCTCAAGTCCAGCCCTGGACTTTCAGCTTCTGCATGGATTGTTCACTGCCTCCAAAGCACTCAGTGGTTTAGCCAGGGATAAAACTGTGAAGAAATGCAAATTCCTGGATGGCTGAAGTGGGCAACTGAAAGTAAACAGGCCCCAGAGCAGCAAATGAATCACTACACTGGGCCTTTGTGTTCTGTCCATCAGTTACTACTGACAGGCTGGCCAGAGAGGACTGAAAAGATTCAAAAAAGCTAGAAACACCAGACAGACATGCAGTTCTTATTAAACTTATTTATTCAGGATCCATGCTATCTTCCTGCAAGCAATTAAATCAATTAAGCACACACACAGGCACTTTCCCATTATGTTAAACAGAGGATTGGATAACACAAGCTGACTGTGATAATGCAATGCTAAGAAGATTATCAAAGCTGGACTCCATTCGCTGTCAATACTTGAGGAAACACACAAACATATTGTATACACACTCACAGTACACAAAGACTAATTCACAGCAACACCACCCTTCTGTTTTCAGTTTGATAAGCCACGCACAGTGTATGGCCAGGATTTTTTAGGGTACAAAATATGACATATTTAATAAACCCATACCAAAATTTGAGCAATATGGTCTAACTTAGTACTTCATAGTGAAATTGTATTTGTCACCAATTAAATTGTTTTCCTTAAGTATTCTGTTAATATTGCATTATACAGATTAAATTAAAATTTTCCCAGTCAGGTTTATTGTTTTAGTTCTGAAAAAAAAATGCATATAAAACTTCTTTTTGGCAGTTGTTGACCTGATTCTGGCACTTAAGATTTATTGGCATTTAAAGCAGGATTCCACAAGGATTTTAATTCTTCGGACAATTGCAGAGTAATTGCACAGGTAATCTGCCTCAGCAAATGATATGGTTTAACTTAATAATATTGAGTTTTGGGGTGTATATTCTTGGGCGTTTTTTGTTGCAAGTCTGTTTTTTCCCAGCAACTAAAAAAAAAACTGGTTAAAACCAGGAGACCTTATAAAAAATCTTACCGACAGCTGAGCAGATCTGCAGTGCTCACCAGAGACATGTGGATGGATACACAATTGGCATTCAAATCCAAATCAATAACCTATATGTACTAGCTAGGGCCATTGGAGGGGCATGGACACTCTGGAAGATTCAGGGGGCCCAGCACTTGACAGGGTCCCCTGAATAAGTAAAAATGCAAGGTGACATTTTGTCAGGGGTGAGGCATAATTTCTAGCTATGCCCCTGTTTACTGGTAAATAATTTAGGCTAATTCAGCTACCCAAAATGTACTGGAAACTGCGTGTATCTCAATGAATTAAACTCGGAGAAATCCACTTCCACCCTAACAGGTCCTAGGGTGGATGATCCTTCTCCACCCAAGGACTTTATGATCAATCTATTTATATAAGCTCGTGTTAGATACCTGCTTCAAAGTGACAATAATGGTCCAGCGTAAACATACGAAAACGCCGAAAGACTACTATAAACTGAAAAATGTGTTTCAACTATGTCCTACTTACCAAATGAACAAATGTTTGATATTGTTAAACGCACGAACAAAGCAAGCATTGCGATTGCAATATATAACGATTATGTCTGGATAAATTACAGTGTTTTGCTATTATTTTCTAAGTAGTCATAAACGACAAGCGCTTTGCCTAATAATATACGATTCGTATTACGCAGGAAAGTGACACCAGCATCACAGTTATGTCGTCACGCATGCGCTGTTTCTGAGAGATTTATCTGTTTAAAGGTGGCTAAAATGCTTTGCTTCAGTACAAAAGCTGTTCACAACCACGTTTGGATGCCGTTATTCACTACACCAAAGGTATCGCAGCTTTCACGGCAAACAGGCTAAAATAGTCGTCCTGGCTTTGATATGAAACATCAAGTACGAACATGTTGGCTCGGGACACATAAAGTCTGCATGAATGTTTGCCACGTGATCACGGTCTAGTTGCTGGCGCTTGTGAGAGCGAAAGGCAAGGATGACGGATTTCAGCAACTAGCGAGCACGCTGTGTGTGTCCGATGAATGCTGAATAGGACTTCGACATAGCTGAATAGTAACTGCTTTTCCCTTTCCAACTGGCCCATCGAATGTACCTAGAGTCTCATGTCGGACGCTCGGAAATGAACAATTTCTGAGTTTTGATTTACGAACTGGGAATGAGACAAGTGTGGTATCGGTTCTTTTTGTTTCTTGCGCACGCCGTGGATACGAGGCGGATTTTATTGGGTGAAATTTTGATTTCAAAGTTATAGCTTCGGTGAAGTGCATGAAAATAGCAAAGCGACTTAAAAGATGTAAATCAACCAAGTCAGTGTTTCTTAAATTAAGTATTAGAATTCTCATTGCTGACTAACGAGACAACTTGCTGTTAGCTACAGTGTGGAGCGGCACGGGCGTCGCTGAATTAATGTGCGCTGTGGAACTTCAATAAAAGCCTGGAGTGCACTGGAGGCAAGCAGACACGCGCCTTCGAACGAGCGTCTCGCAACAAAGAATCAAAGTTATTTTCTTTATTTCATCTTTTAACAATCGCATTGTTGCGTCACGACCTGAAGATTTCGTTTTGGAATCTGGATCTTAGTCGCTGGACGTTCTTTTTGTTGAGGCTTAATACTTGCGGCTTATTACGACTCTACCGCTGCGGCTCGTTTTGCATAACTCAGAGATCAATCTCTTAAACACCAAGGACTGTGAACCAATGGACAGTACAGCAAAATATTCTTTGTACGGCAGCATTTTCGACGTCAACCTGTATGCCATTTTCAAATGAATGTCGGTGACTTGTATTTTCGTAAGGATTAATGTGTAGTTCCGTTCGATGCAGTTCCAGCGTTCATTTGAGTATTTAACGATTGGCCACTGGAATATCTGAGGGCGTGCATTTGAAAAATCAAAACATGTTGAAGTCGTTCGCTTTATATAGTGGGGATATCTGGAACTTTTTCAGTGTTTAGACTGTTAGTACTAGATAAAAGACCAAACCTTCTCCGTGCCTTGTCTACTGGACAGCCGTCGAATCCTTCATGGTTCCCTATGGTTTTGGCATTTTCCCACGGATGAAGTTAAGGATCACCGATTGTAAATAAACGAATAACCGGTTCACTTTGTCAAAGTAAAAGCTATTAACGAACTGCCTTACAACCGTGGATGTCTACAATGTCAGTTGCACCTATTTGCAGTGTAACTCTTCTGCTGTGTGCCATCGTGCTCGTTTCAGATGGTAAGTAATATCGAAAAATACCGGCTATGAAACACTGTTTTGACTTGATAAATGTTTGTTTATTGTGCCACAGTGATGTAAGGACGGGCCGGATTGTCCGCTAATTGATGGGCATTTGTAAACACTGCAGCTGTAGTCTGTCTTTCGTTAATTCTCATTGGTGATTCTCGTCATGCTTCCAGAGAGTCACATACTCGCACAAACTGTGTCTGAGGGGCAAGCAAAGAGATGCAATTAGCTAATGCAATGGAAAAAAGCACGCAGTAGAGCCTCCTGTTTAACTCGGATTAACCGTGGAAGGTATTTTAGTAAACAAACCAGAATCGGCTCAGCCATGACTGTAAAATAAAATAAAATGCACCAGTTTTTAAGGAACTGCTTTGTAATAGATTTTTATGGCGCCTTTGCCCCGCGGGAATATTTTGTGTTTTGAATGGTGAAAACGGAACGTCTTTAAAATGATCAAAATCGACGTTTCTCCACAAGGTGGGAGCACGGGCATGCGAAGACTGAACTGACTGTCACGGGCGAAGTTAAAAAGGGACGAGCGTTCAGTATTATAAGACAAAATAGCTTGGCTGTAAGAACGCAAATTCAGTCAAGCCATTCAGTCATTAGCGACTGGAACGGGTCAACCTGTATTTTAATGTTGCTGAAATATTTGGAAATAAATAGCCTACGTTTGTGGTAATTTGTATTCTGTCGTCTTAACCTGAAATTGCTGTGTGCCGTGTATTATCCGTTTTAAAACATAACTGAAAGAGCTCTTGTTATCCTATGAGTTCATAACCAAATGATAACGAAATCCAAGTGCCTCGAAAATGATCAGTTCAAAGGGATGGGTTCTAAAGGCCGCGATCTTTGGTTATTTATTACAGTTACATCTGAAATACAGTGAAAATGTTATGAGTCACGTGTTAATTAAGTCAGCCACATTTGGGTAGTTCACTTTTTTGTTATTCGATAATATGATACAGTATCGAAACTGCTTGAAATTATAGAGGAGTTTTGGATGATCACCGGTGGCCGTAAGGACTCTACACTAGTGGCATTGCAGGCCGTGCTTCTCCCTCTGGCTGGCTACTTCCACATTTCTCGGTCATGGATGAACGCTTAAATGCACGCCGAGGGAAGTTTTCCTTCTTCAATACGAATGAAACCTGTGGACACACGTTCAGCTTTGTGGGCGATACGCTATGCAGTTTATAAGATACGATCAAAATTTAAATTCTTGAGATACTGAGTAATTTGTCTTTAAATAAATTTCTTTATGAAAGCCTAACCTGGAATTCACTGGAATCAGTGAATTTGCTACAAAGTTCCAATAGTATCAATCTAGTTGGAAAAGGTTGCTAACCTTTATTTTTCGGAAAATTGTGTGTATCGGCTGTTTTATTTAATATGTAACAACCATAAAAAATAAATAAAAATGTTTTTGTTTAAACATTGTTGTTTCTATAAATGGGGTAAAATTTAGACACTGCTATAAAACTCTTGGCTCTTTTAGAGTAGTTTTTTCCTAATTTAAGGAAAACTGAGGTGCTTCTTTTTCGTATTACAGTTATCTTGGTAACTGTTTGGAAAAATGGATGTGATTGGCTCACAAGCTTTTTGTAGTACCTATCTATAACTTGCAGTTTGTTGCTGCGCTGGATGGGTGAGTTTCCCGAGAGCACTGGTACTCCCCGGGCAGGAGCGCAGCACTGTTTTGTACTGCAAAATTGGACACGATTCCAGGTTACAGACTGCCCTGATTTTTCCTTTTCTGTTTACCTGAGGGGCATCTATATTGTTTTTGAAGAAACCAGCTAACTGATTTTTCTCTGGGGAAATATCTGTTTGCAGTATGACGCATGATATACCTAAAAAATATTAGAAAAAATCAGCATACGGCTTGTATTTACTTGTACTTTTACTGATAGAGTATTTGAGGTCTCAAATATTTTAAAGCAATCATATCACAGTCTTGCTTAGTAGTGATATGAAGTTGTATCATTAAAAAAAAGTGTAAGGATACTTTATAAGACTGGAATCATGCATATATGTTGCAGACATAGATGTAGAATGATGCAGAATTACTGAATATGTTTACATACAGTATGCAGTCACCTTCAAGTGCTTCGGTAAAAATGTCTTCTGGTTATGTGGCTTTTGTGGTGGTAAGATGCTGTTTGTCTAAAAGAAGAATATGTTAGAAAAATGTGAGTAGGAGTGTAGGGGAGGTGTGTGGTTTAGGGCTGAAACATGGTCTCTTTAATTTCCTTCTATTAAAAAAGAAGAAAACCTGTCAGCCTTTGTTGAAAGGAATTTAATTTGATCCGTTGCTCCCAAGGTTCTGTGAAGTAGAGCTGGTAAGATGTTCCTTCTTAGCAGAGCTGTGCACAGACCCTCACCCCCAAGTGCCATGCATATCTGCTGTCTGCTCGCAGAATCAGGAAGGACACCGAAGCAGAACTGCCTTCTCAGGACTGAAGTTGCGTCATTGTGGCCTTCTAAGATGTCCACGTCACGTTTGCCTAGTATGACTGTTTTCCCGTGGTTGGTGTTCCCTACTGTATGCTGCTCTCTAATCTTGGAGCTTGCTTTGATCCCAGCTATAACCACAAATATATGTATGGATTTTTTTTGTGGAAAATGACAGCTAGTTTCCCCAAACGAGCTTGATGGGCCGAATGACCTCCTCTCGTTTGTAAATTTCTTATGTTCTAGAGCATTTGTTTTGTAACGGCATAAAATGACCCATGGTGAGCTTAATGAACAATTGTATTGCGAGCCAAGCAAATTGTTCAAATGATCCTAAACAGCTGGCTCAGTCATGATTGTATTATCTTGGAGCAAATCTAACATTAGTTGAAGATCTTAAATATATTTAAATTTTTTTTCCAAATTGAAGAGATCAAATATATATATTTATATACATCGTTAATAAAACAATGCAATACTTAGCAGATTTTGGTAGATTGCAAAGAGGTTTGCTGTCTTGCTTTATCACTGGCTGGTGCTTTCTTTGGGTGTTGAACTAAAGACTCTTCCAGAATACACAAGCATTGAGGCTGTGGTTTGTTCCCTGGAAGCATCTGTTCTCAGACATCTTGGGTAATACTGATGACACCACACTTGCTGTTTGTAACTGGTTATATTTACCAGAGGGTAATCAAGGGATCTTGCATCAGCTCTGCGTTTCTTACACATGGGTCTTTCTGCCCAGTACCCATTAATGATCCACAGATTAGACAGCAACTCTGTTTCTGACATGTTCTCCTTGGGCACATTTTCTGTTTAAAATGACTTCCCTGAAGTTGAAAGCAGAGGTGCACATACCTACAAAAGACCTTCGTGTAAAGAAAGCTTAGTTCTTCCCTTTAGGAGTCAATCAGCGTTTTCTTTTCCATTTTAATGTCACTTATTTCTCCAAAGGAAACATTGATCATTCAGCTCCATCGGACACTGGCCGTCCTTTACACCACCCAGCATTCTGCTGGCAGACGAGACCGAGGTCAGCTTGTCCCTCAGGCCACAGAAGATGGTCCTTAATCAGACACCTGACTGTTGCTCTTCTGCAGAAACCCCTGACTCTCATCTAAAAACTCCACATTTTTTGTGAAATTTATCAGACACTTGACAGAATTGTTGTTGATTTTTGCTTGCATTTTTTTTTGTTTGTTTGAATGTCTTTTGAAGATCATTCTAATACTGTATATGACTGTAGTTTGATGTATTTTGTGTGTTATTGGTTTTTCAGCTATTAGTATATTTTTCAGTTATTCAGATGTTGTGTTTTGGGTATAAAAGCAGAAACTTGCTCTTCTAAGGCATTTTTGAAATGTCTTACATCGGTGTAGTTTGCTGCTGTTATATAAATGAAACAACCCGGCAGTCTGTTCTTAAAGCCTTCACCTATCTCAGTTTGTACGTTTTGTTTTCCTAATTTGCAGAATAAGTGTTGCAGATGTTATTGTCACAGTTGTCTGTAATGCACTTTGAAGGATTTTAATTTTCCAGGTAGACTATCAAAGGGAGGCTTTGCTGGACAGACCCATGCAGCTTGTTCAATTAGGGATCTCTCAGATGTGTGTTTGAAAGCTGCCTATGATAAACCTGCAGTTTTTCTGGCTGTGCTTATTTTAGTAGCCAGGTGTTCCATTTTTACACCTCAGTGTGGAATAATCAAACTCTGTGGGATCTGCAGCGGCTTTGGCACGCTGCAGATTGGGATTGCAGTGTTCTCCCGGCCCAGTGTACCCTCAGCTTGGTACGGGTCGACTCCGGAGATGACCGTTGGAGAAATGCAAGCGTGACTAAGCAGTGGTGCAACCTGCCTCAGCATTGCTGTGGCCTGAAACTGTGAATAAGAGGCAAAAATAGAGGGCAGTGTAGAGGGTGGGTAGAGTGTTTTTGTTAAAGGGGTAGAAAAGTTATTAAAAAAAAATAAAAGGGGGGAAAAACATGTCTTGATTGTTTGCATTGTATGTACACATCCTTGTTCTTTTCAAGAAAAATATTGCTATAAAAGAGAGGACACATTCCCATTTTTTGAGGGCATTCATGACTCGAGGCTGATCTTTACACATTTCCTTGTCTGCAGTTTATTGAACCAGTAGCCAGCATTTTATTGAACCCCCCCCCCCCCCGACAAAGGTATACTTAAATTTATCATTTTAAAGGTAACACACTTTTTTTTTGTTAAGCACCCATTTTGCTACATGCTTTTCTCCATCTTCCTGTTGGCCTGGCACTTGTTAATATTGCACGTTTGCATTGTCGTCCGTCTGTCTGACACTAGGATGACGCGAGTAGCCGATGCTTGTTTTTTTGCAGGTCACCAGTGTTATTTTCAGGGGCATTTAATGAAAGTGGTCGTCCGCTTACACAGCCGCTGCTATCCTGCCACACGCTCCGTGCCCCGTTCATCATTCCCTTTTTGCTGTTTTTTGCTTAGGGAGTTGATTTCCTGGGGTCTGGCTTCTGCTCAGGCGATGGAAGCCGACTTTTGCTGCTGAATGTCTGTGTCTGCAATGGGAGATTTTGTTTACCATCCTGACTCATCTCCCCCAAACCAAACCGGGGGCTAACTTCCATCCAAGGGATGTAAAGGCCATCTTTGATGCACTCTGGGCCCAGATAAAGGTTGCCAGTAAGCCCTCCTCTGGCTGCTGTTGAGACTGTTTGCTGGGTGCATGTTGTTATTTCTCCTGTAATGCAAGTTTCATTTTTAACAGAACACAAATGCTTCTGCAGGGTTCCAAATAAGATTTTCAACTTGATTAGCAGTTTTGCTAATCAAAATTTTCAAAAGTTGCAATTTGATTA
>JAODLC010000113.1:31560913-31571182 GCA_026781145.1 Hippopotamyrus pictus
TTGATTAGCAGTTTTGAAATTTGATTAGCAAGTTTTAAAAATGACCATCGGAAGCACTAACTACTACATGAGCGTCAAAGTACTCACACACGTTTAATTTTTTTGTATTAAAATGAATTAATGATAACATTTTGTTGTTCAGTTTCAGAACTTGGCAAAGAATTTTTAAAATGTAATGCTCTGGATAGTCACTTATGAATAAAGAATATAAACTAAAAATTAAACATTTCTTTTTTGTTGTTGTTTTATGAATACAATTACAGCAGTCAACACAACAGAATTAACATGATTTTTGAACTAGTAAATAAAAAAAAATATTTGAAATATTTTAATTAAAAAAGATCATGCAACGAATGAATGATCATGAAACGAAGTACCCCGAATGAGAATAGCGAGTAGAGCGCCATCCACGAACTTGAAAATGAATTGAATACACGGCCCTAGCGTAAGCCTGAAAAACTAATTCGGCAGCGCGGTTGTATGGACAAGATCGTCAATAGCGCTGCCAGCGGGGATCGGGGCTGGATTTTTTCACTTTTATGATTAAAATTCTAATAAAATTTAAAACTGGATATTGAATAGCAATGGCTGCAAATCATTTTAGCGGGAATTGGGCAATTGTTTCGCAGGTGGGTGTTTTTACATCGCAAACTGCAGTGTGATACCGGCTATTTCGAACCCTGCTTCTGCATGGCGGCATGACTGTTGGGAAAGTGGCTTTGCAGCTAATTTGTGTCTGAATACTAAATCAAAATGTCAAATGTTCCCTGTGTATGTAACGCTTGTGGTGTTTTTGACAAGTGTGAATATTTATCATTTTGAGGACCACTTATTTTATTTTTAAGTTGTTAAACTTGCTAGTGCAGAAGGTGAATGGCTAGATGCATGGAGATACTTTGGGCATGTGCGCATCAACATGGTGACCAGCAAGTTTACTTTCTTTTTGCACTATTATGCAGCAGTCACACTGTTTAACATGCTGATTAGCCTCATACAAGTCAGCAAGAGGGAAAGTGCCATTGAAAGGAGGTCCGCCCCATCTGTCATTTTGAAATACTGTTTACTTCTGTGTACAGTGACCAGGCGACCACTCAGATAATGAGAGGGTATAACTATCAGGATCAAATCAGGGGATGGCAGTGTGATGAGCAGGGATCAATTAGGGTCCAAATTTAGAGCCTGTGTTTTCAAGTCTCTATTTTCACTCATGCGCACTCGGCACTAAAATGGAGCTTTTCAGCAGTATACTGCTGTGAAAGGGTTTGCAAAAGTCATATTTGGGGGGGGGGCTGAAGATGAAAATGGAGACTAATATCTGTGTTGTTAAATTAAAATGTAGCAGTTCGGACATAGCGTGATAGAAGTCTCTCATCTCTGGATAAGAGAGAACTGTATTGATCTAGTGAGGGGAAATTTCTTTGTCCAGTATCACAGAAAAAGATCAATACAACAAAGGATAATTTAGGTAGAAATGAATACACCACCACATGTAAAGTAAAAGCAGACAAATTTGTGTGCAGGGGGAAAAAGGTAATAAAATGAAATTTAAAAAGAAATGAGAGCGATATTGTACCACTATGGTAAATACAGTGCCAAATGTCCAGTTTGTCCTTAACTGTGTGTCCCACTTGTCCATCTTTGTCCTGAGCAACTCCTGCATGTTTAAAAGAAAACTAGCTGTTCTTAAACCAGATACCGGACTTCATTTTGCATGGCAGAGGATATCAGCAGCACCACCTGCATTATCAGGGGGAGAAACCCCCTCTGATCTCTGGCCAAATTGTAACACTGCAACATGACCAGTAAAGGGCAGAACTCTAATTGGTTGATGAATTATGTAGGAACAAATTTGAAGGATTCCTTTCACAGACCTATTGCCAAAGAGATGATAATGCAGTGCCTGGTAGGGGGAATGCAATTGCTCCTTGGTGTTGGGTGGGTTTTACATGCGTCCTTTTGTTCCTCCTCCATTTCAGTGCGATCTCCCGGCAGTCATGCGGCCCTCTTTGGAGACCACGTTCATGCGCATCTCTCGCAGAGCGGCGCCGGCTTTCCTGCTCATTCTTAAGCTCGCAAATCGATAACGCAGAGATGTGCAGCTTGCATTCAAATGAGCTCTTAGCCTTTTGAACATTTCTTTGCATTTCTGAACAGGATGTTCCGAGTTTGTCAGGCACTGCCTCACCTATGACACAAAGTAAGCGGGTTTTTAAAAAACAAAGCCTTTAATTCACACTGTGCTTAAAACGAGATCTCAGCGGCTGTTTTCTGTCTATGCTGTATTTTGAATGTCGTCTTTGCTGCGGTAACGTCTTAGCAGCTATACTGGGGGTTTGCTGGCGGGTCATTAGCAGGGACGGTCAGGAGATCTTCTAGTGTTGTCCTGCTGTATTAGGGGGCATTTTTAGTCCTCTTTATTACTTTCTCGTGGCTGAGTGACCTAGTGACTTGGCCAGTGCAGGTGCTGAACACGCTCAGTCCCTCTTCCTTGACTGACTTTATTCTTGCCAAGTTGCTGCAGTTTTCCTGCAGGTTAAAGCGATCGTCTGAATCCAGCTGTTGGCAAAAAAAAAGGCCCAGTGGTGGGTGACTCTGCCATTACCTGTTATACCAACAGATACCAGTGCTCATGAGAGATTCATCTGCATTTCGCATGCTAACGTTGATTAATACTGAATGATAAGCTTATTTGCATGTACCCCAAAGCTGTTTGTACCCTACATCTCGTCTTACCTTTACTTCCTTCTACATGCTTATTTCTTCATTGCTGCTGTTTTTTCTATTGTCTTTATTTCATTTTAATTAATTTTTTTAGTTTTGATTGTGTTTGTTTATATGCTCCTGTCACTACCTGCACCAAAACAAATTTCTTGTACTTTTTCTACTCAAATGAAAGGATTCTGATTCTTATCAATTAATAAACAAATTGAACTGGTGAAGATTTAGGGAGTTTAAATCCGTTTAAATTTTTTAGTATTTAGCTTTGTGGAGATGGTAGTAGACTGTTCCTAATTTTGGATGACATGTTTGACTCTTTCGGAAGGGGGCGGTGGTGAGATTGTAGGAATGTTCTCACAGGTTTAGCGTATCTTCTGGCTCTCGTTATACGTTGTAAACTGCCTGGACTTCAGATATAATTGAGAAGTCTGTAGCTTACAGTATGTTAACATCAAGGGTGGGTTGTTTCTGGGGCCACAGTCAAAAAGTCACTTGGGATCCCCTCCCACACCTCAGATGTTTCAAAAGACTAAATGAATAGCTAGAGAGGAGTCAAAGGTTGTGGTCAGGTGGCTGGTTAGCAGATGAATTTCAGATGAATTTATTTAAGCACTATCATAATAAAACATTTAAAATCGCTCCTAGCTACATGACTGCAATTAAACTGCTGTGTTATTGTATGGTTGTATGGTGATGAAGGGGAAGGAACAAACTTAGTAGTGTAGAACACATCACCTGTTGGTGGGCAAAGCTCGAATAACTAGACAGCACAGCACAGGTTACCATATGCCGGTGGATGGATAGGCATGGTTTAATATTGACAAGGGCTAAATGCAGAGCATAGAGCTGATATAAAAGCTTGTGGTACTGGACACCAACACACTGGCCCTTCAGGTTCACAGGCATTTTCATAGAAGGCCAGATTTTTCAGCTTAACCATAACGCCCTTGTTTTTTGGAAATCATGGATAACAGATCAGTAAGGAGGGGAAGCAGGTGGGTTTCTGCAAGATCCAGGCAGTGGATCGATATGTGAAAGGGCTTGAATTCAGCCTTTGCAGCATTTTGACGGGCATTTCCTTAGGCTGCCCATCAGTTTGAGAGGAATGAATAGACAAGATGCGATTAGCCTGGATGCACGGGTGTTGGATGTTTGTGGTGCCTGGAGGAGGCCGAGGTCTGCTGAGAAACAAATGAGGTAAAAAGAAGTTAAGTTTTACTTGCCATTTGTACAGGTACATCGGAATGCTGCTGTTCACATATCTCATCTTGTTCTTCATTGGCACACGTACAGGTGAGAGTGAAGCTTAGGATCCGAGTGCAGGGTGAGTTGTCCATCCAGCACCCCCACAGCGCTTTAGAAGGTTTGGGGCTGTGGTCAGGGTCCCAGTGTCCTTGTGACTACAATGCTGAGTACGTGATTCGAAACAACAACCTTTCAGTTACAGGAACAGAGGCCTATCTCACTGAGCCCCACACAGGGTGCAAGGTACCAGGGGGTGGGGCGGAGGATCAGAGTGGGTTTTGGGCATGGGCGATGTTCGGCTTGACCAGAATGACGATCAGCCAGAACCGTGTCTTCACTGAGCCCAGACAGATCTGCGGCCGGTCACGTCAGTTGTCTGAATTGCAGTTATATGCTTAGGAAAGCTATGATTTAAAAGCCCGGTTAGACTTTACGCCTGTCAGTGCTGAATGGGGATAGTTAGAGTTCTGGCCAGCACTATGGCTTCCCAACTTTTGGATGAGCACGGACCGACATGCAACCTCAGTTGCTGCTCCAGATTTCATACGTTGCCGCTGGCCTCCACCTCTCAGATTATCAACCCCCCCCCCAACAGGGTCTGTGCTCTCCCATCAGCAGACATGCTGGAGATGTTTTTTGTGCGGTTTGGTAAAAATACCTCTCTCCTTACAGGGTGGTGTTGTGGTGGATGCGAGCGACCGTCTCTGTTATTTCCTGAGCAGTGCTTACGTTTTAACGAAGTGAATTGCTTAGAACGTGCCCTCAGTGGCTGACAGGTTATATCCCGCTTGATTTTCCCATAACGGCTTTTTTTCTGCTCAATCCCTCAGCGGTGGGGGGTGGGAGGGGTGTTTTCCCTCCTGCCGCAAGTCTTACACGCTCGTCTGCTTTCTCCACTAGCCATGTGTTTCCAGGCTGTTCCAACTGCCGCTAGTCCCACATTTTGTGAAGTGAGCTTTGTTTCCATTCCGAGAATGAGCTGATCCTGATAAATTACCACCAGTGTGTTTTTCCTCCCGCAACCAACAAACCAACAAAGTTTTTAGGGTATGGGTCTACATGGAAGCACATGAGGCTCTGTGGTTTGGGACTCATGATCAGGTGGTCGTCTGTTCAAATCTTGCCCTCCAGAATGATGTCACCATTGGGCCCCTGTGCAAGGCCCTTAGTCCCAGCAGCAAATGCTTTGTGGTTAGAAAAATGTACACTGCATTGTATAAAAGTGTCTGCCAAATAAATAAAATGTAAATGTATTCAATTCTCCATTCATCCATCTGTTGGTTTTGTTGTGAGTTTGGCAGTTTCAGTGAGGTACTGGTTGGTCGGAATGTCTCAGCCAAGCAGAGCATAGGCATGCATACTACGCTATGACCTAGGTGCAAGTCCATCACTGTAAACGGGGGGTGTACAAACAGCGCTGATGCTACAATTAGGACACCACCACCCCCCCCCAAGTCTGTAAAGGCGTGAAGTGGTTCATTTCTCAGAGTTAATTTACTTAGCTAATTAATATTAAAATGACTGACGTGCTAATTGATTTTGAAAATGTAACATAATAAATGGTGTACTGCATCTGGGCTGTATGATCCTCTTAAAACAATCTGAATAATGAGTACCGTGACCCAGAAGCCTCATTTGTCTGTCTTCATTTGCATTCTAAGCTTAAAAGCAGCCATCTTTTTTTTCATAGCAAAACATATAAAACCTGGATAAAGCTTTAGAAATGTAATTGCTGGATTAGTAAACATTTTTTGTGCAACAGAAGTCTGTCGTTTGCAGTGCGGAGCTCAACCTAAAATAACGTGGCATCTTTTTTTTCTGGTATATATTGTCAGGCACTTATATCCAAAGAATATATTATAAAAGTAATTCTCCAAATGCATGGTGACCAAACCTGCATTAGTTTTGATATTCTGGGAAGTCAGATATTCTATTCTGTGCTTCTATCCATACCAGGCTTTGGTAAAATCTCGGCAGTCTAGCAGCTATTTATTTTTATGAGAAGGACATTAAAACTAGTCCCAACCTGTTGGCATTTTATCAGCCCAGATATCGGTTAGACATTGTTCGCGTTTGCTGTAGTCACTAAGCTTCTGAAATATGCTGCCTTATTGTTATGTTAATTGTTCTGTAAAGTGTTTTTATGGGGTATGATTAATCTGTATTTGAACCTGCAAGAACTGAACAGATTTTTGAGAGTGACTCAGTGTTTTACTTCTCAGCCAGATTTTCCAGTCTAAATAGCCAGGTGCTTTAGGACCCTGGTTTCTTAATATAAAGGTGCGAAAAGGTGCGTGAGAATGTAGATCTCATGAATCATAGCGGAAATGCTATCACCAAATATGTTGCAATTATATGAAAAATTAACAACAAATCCATTATTATTGCTGCTTTTTTATTTTTGATATTTTTTATTGGTTATTATTTTTTTTTATTAATTACTTTATTGTTCTATAGATCTATCTAAATCTCTTCTATCATCTGTACATAACTTTCCTAAATCTTTATTTTCATCCGGAGTTTGTAATGTAAGAAAATTTCCCCACGGGGATTAATAAAGTAATTCTGATTCTGATCAGGTGTCTGCAAGAATTGAATTGCCTGAATTGTTTTATGCACTTTTGTTTCAGTAGTTATGAATTTCTGTGGTAGTAGTTCTGCATAGGTACTTCTCTCTTACTGATAGTAGATTAGATGGTGATCAGTATGCACCGTATCTTTTTCTGTGTCAGTTGCTCTGCTGTGTTTCTTGCTTAATGTCATACAAGTAGTAGACTCCAACTACAACTGAAAATTGATAAAGTTGCTATTGACATGACAGGTTCATCTGTACCACTTGGATCCCTTCATACTGTCCTACTGGCCGCATGTACCTGCCATGGGTTTCATTTTCTCAACATTTTCCCCTCTTTCTCCTTTGTCCTATAATGTAGTAATAATAGATTACATTAATATAGCGCCTTTCACAAACCCAGGGTCGCTTTTCATAAAGGAGAAAGAAAGATAATTAACATCTAAGCAGTTCAGGAAAATAAATGTTCATTAAGCAAGAAGGTCTTTATGTCAGAATTAAAAGCAGGGAATGAAGAACAGCCAGCGAGAGACTGAGGTGGAGAAACTCGGTATGGGGGCAACATCACTGAATGACTTGCCACCCATAGTGAGAAGCCTGGTGCGAGGGATAAGGAGCAGATTACAGCTATATGACTGGAGAGAGCGAGGGGGAGAGTAAGGGGTCAGGAGATCAATGAGGTAAGGGGCGTGCAAGGCTATGTAGTGCCTTGAAGGTGAGTAATAGGATTTTGAATACAGGACAGAAAGTGTTACAGTGAGAGAATGGGACGATGCGAGTGGAATACTTGCTATGGGCGAGGACTTGCAGCAGATTTCTGAATAAAATTAAGCTTTTGTAAAGATGTATCAGGAAGGCCAATGAAAAAGAAATTACGATAGGTATTATGGGACATATTGAAAGCATGAACCAGAGTCTGTGCGTTACTACTAATGAGAAATGACCGTAGGAAAGCAATATTAACGCGCTGTCGAATGCGAAGTGTCCCAGCTGGCTTAAAGTTCTGCTCCCCTAAATGTTATGCAACTTGAACACTTTGTTGGGCTCTGTAGCACTGCCTTCTAATCTGAGCAGTTTGAGATTTTATCACCCATATTTGATTTATTTATTTGTCTTGCTTGGCTTGAAACAGAGAGCCCCCATCACAGCTGTGTAACACGTAAGCCAAACACCATTTCCCTGCCATTGTTGGAGGGCATCTGCAAGTACAGATTGGCAGATCTCTCCAGAAGGAGACGCTGCAGAGAGAGATGGTGGTCATGGGGACTCTGCATTTGTATTTTAGAAGCTGGGCAAAATTAAGCCAGTCACCCTGTCACGTTGCCATGTTGTAACTCGCAGCCTGTTCAATGGCCAGTCAATAAAGGGGAGCCCTCTGGCATACTTTGCTTGTTTGCTTAGTGAGCATCAATGGAGACACGTTATTTTAATGAGGGACTTAGGAGTACATGACTGTGCCACACAAATTAAGTTCTTGATGTGACGTTCTGAGAGAAGGGCTGGTCAAGGGTGACACCACTTATTCCTGACGGTTTGTGGGGATATTTCACGCCCTTTTGTTGTTTTTGACTCGTAGGAAGAGGCTTCCAAATTCGCCTGAGCTTTGCCAGGTTTTTGAGGAAGTGTGACAGGGGATCTGATCTTAGGGCAGCCCGGTGTTTGGGATAAATGAGACTGCAGGCAATGGTGTATTAAGCTTTACTGCTATCAGACCTTTCTTTCAGTGTTTATCCCATGAGTCATTTGTCGATTTTAAAAAGACTTGAGTCTGTAAAGCCACTGAGAGGCGGGAAGCGAGCTGCTAACAATGGAAACATGCCGTGTGCTTTTGTGCTCTAATCTCTTAGTGTTTTCTGCACTGAATCTCATGTGAGCTACTTTCCATATGTACATATACACACCTAAAACAGTCAGCAGTACCCTGGTGGATGTTTAAAAATTGCTCAAAATAGCCGCTAGGGCTGTGCAGGGACTTTAAATGACTTTCTAAGCAAAAGCGGGTAAGAAGCTAATCACAGGAGCATGATTTGTTTAACCTTCAGCTGTGCTGCAATTATGGTCTCCTGTGCTGTCTACTCCTATGCCTCTGCTAAGAAAGAAGTGAAAAAATTACTTGTGGTGGCTAAACTAGCAGCTCTATGGGTAATAGGGGTGCTAGCATGTACACTTCGTAGGGAAGGGGACTCTGCACTAGGAGCCGTTGGGGTGCTAGCATGCTCACTTCATAGGGAAGGGGACTCTGCACTAGGAGCCGTTGGGGTGCTAGCTAGAGGTAGACCGATATGGGTTTTTCAATAGCCGATGCCGATATTTAGTACTGAGGGTCAGCCGATGACCGATATATGCTGCCGATATTTTTTGGTTGAAAATTGGACGTTTTCCCCTCTATTTGCATTATGATAATAATAACAGATGATACACAAAATTTCTCAATTTAGCATTTATTGAATACTGATATCAGCCTACTGCAGATATTGCACCTGGCTTTTCGTGGTGTTGGATTGGTGAAATGATGCCATACAGGATTAGATTTTTGTTCCGCCATCAGACAGCAATTACTGAAACAGAAGAAAAAATGCAAGGTTCGCATTTTTATTATAGTGCCTTCATCTTCAATTCATTCTACAATTCCAGTATTCCATGCACATTAAAACAATTACACTGTAATACATTCTGAAAGAAAAAAAACACTATTAACCCTCTGGAGTCGACAGCATCGTTGGCGATGCCGAGTATCTTTGTTGTGTATTTCAGTTCATAACTTGCTGAAATCTTATTATAGAAACATGAAAAAAACACTGACTAAATCCGTAATCGGTTTTCTTTTCAAAACGTCAATTGTCAGAAGTTTTTCAAGTTTTTAAAATTAGGTTAAATCGGCAAAAAAGTAAACCATGTCATCTTACTTTGTTTTACCTGCATCGGGGGCGTGTAGCACCGCTCTCACCCGAAGATCGCTATTCACATTCTAAATAGCCGCATTAGCGCGTATTCAAATTCCATTTGCATGGTAATTTGATGAACAGCACAGCGGTGAAATGCGATCCAGATACATCCCTATCAGCGCCATAAAAGGGGGGAAGGGACGTGGCCAGGTGACAATGGCTCATTCATACACATGAAAGTTGCTACATATTCAGTGAAAGGAGCCAGAAATAGTGACATGAGTTTGGTTTTTCTTATTTATCCAACTGAATGTTGCAACTACACCATTTAGTCATCTTCATGTAGCCAAGGCTTTGCTGATCAGATATCTGGGATCAAAACCAACTGCCAGCAATATTTGAAGAAATATGTGACCATGCCCCAGTCAGTGAAAGTATGTTCCCTACCCCTAGACTCCAGAGAGTTAACTAAGTGCATCATGGTATGATGAGTAGCGTACAAGGCCCAAAACCTTTCACTAACATTTATGTTGTTAGCAGACAGATAGCTTACAAGCCAAATTCACAATCAGAATCTAGCGATCGCGGAAAATAAAACAAAATAACTTTGTTGTATTACACAGCCTTGCATGCAAGGACAACATAAGCCCCTAGTGATTGTGACGTTGTCGACATGTCTATCCTTTATACAGGCTTATGTTTAATGAGGAAACTAACTGCGTAGAGTCGTGCACTTTTTATCTAGACGTCTGACAAATTGTTCGAATCTCCGCTCTCAAATCCAAAAAAGTTGCACTGAAGGACCATTGTCAGCATCAGCTCAAGTGAATGGTAACCACGCTTTCGAAC
>JAODLC010000113.1:31575425-31604571 GCA_026781145.1 Hippopotamyrus pictus
GGAGGGGGGGGTTTGGGGGGACGTTGGGGGGGAGGTGCTGCTTGTGAAATCCCATGGGCCTGGCTTACCGGTGCCTGAGTAAAATGCTCATATCGAATCCCCTGTTTTGCTGCCTGGTAACCTGAACCCCGCGCGGGATTGCAGCCCCTTTTCGTTCTTGGCACTGACCCTGCACACGGCACCTGGCCTAGATTCAGTGTACAGGCACCACTCACTCCGCTGTTATCATAATATCTCCTTAACAAATCAGCGTGTGGATGTTCATTAGAGATGGAGTTTCGGAGTGGTATGGCTTCTTCCCAGCGCATGGGGCTCTCTGTGATTTGCTTGTTTTTACCCTTTTTTGCTGCTTATGTGGTGTTAGTTTCTCCAGTAACCAGATCCAGACCATCACCATATTCATATTCATTTAACTTAAGTTTTCTCTGAACAAGGCAACTGGCAGTTTTTCAAGATTAGTGTGTCTATCTTTGCCTGTATGTGTGTCTGTGTATCTGTGACTGTGACTGTGCGTGTGTGTGTCTGTCTGTCACTGCTCGCGGTTCTGTATTGCTGCCTCTGCCTTTATGCTTCCATATGCTGCTGTCCCACCTGTTTAGTCCATGTTTTCCCTTCTTCCATCCCTCTGTCCCTATCATGGGGCTCCAGCCTTGATTTGATTCTGTCCCGACAGTCTAATTAAAACCCACAGTGACCTCGAGCATTAGTGCCTCTACTGCCACCCGCTGTGTTTCAGTGGGCTGCACTGGCTGACTGAGGCCCTGTTTACAATGCCCTCTCTGCCTTTTTGTTAAGGGCGCTAAAATGCTTGCTGGCTGATTTAATGCGTGGCAGGAGGTGGATGCCGGCAAAATCTCAGTTTTGCATGACACCGCCGCTGCTGTTGGTGTTGTATTCTACTTCTCTACCCTAAATTTGTTTACTGTGGCTGTTGACCCGTGTAATAAAGTCCAGCTTCAGCACGATCACGAGATGCATTATGCAAGTTCGGTGGCTGCCATCTGCAATGCCGAAATACCCTCCATTCGGCATTTCTTCTGATTGGTTTGTCGATGCCGTTACCTGCTCCTGATTGGTCTGTGATTAAAGCCACCAGTGACTATATGGGGTGAAATTGAAGCAATTGGCTCCAGTTCCTGGCTGCTGAGCCACTTGCTTGTTTTTTGTGCATCGCTGGAGTATAAAGTCTCATTTGAATGATGGATGTAATTATTCTCTTATAGTGTCAGAGTTCTGGTGTCAGTGTTACTATACCACTATACAAAAAGATGCAATGCATGTAACTTGCGACTGAAATTTCTTTTCTCTCTTGTTTTGATTAGTCCGGGCGGTCCTTCCCACTATGTAATAATTACATCTACGCATTGTCCATACAAAGATGCCCTGTTGCCATTTTAAATGCTTGTCACTGTTGGAATGTCTTGTATTATAAAATAAAAGGCATATTCTTTAGTTTGAGCATATGTTAGTCATTCTATTTAGTGATGATTAGCTGCCTACGGATGCACGTTTTTGTGTGTTATGTAAGCGATCGGCTTAAAAATCAGGACGGGCTCGTGTGGTCCTCGTATTGGCCTGTGTCTGGGCCGAGCGGCTTTCCCTGCGGGGCCTGTATTATGTCGTCAGTGGCTGCCAGTGCTCCGATGGAGTCACAGGGATCTTTTGGCCAAAATGCTGAGTCATCACTGGAAACCCTGTGGCTTTTTAAAATTTATGCCACCCTGACCAGGATTAGTGGGTGGAAGATGGATAAATGGATGGATTTCAATATGTGCAGCCCTGGCTATCAGTGACGGCACAGTCACCATCATGACCCCTTATTGTACCTATACGAAGCACTAATGCTTTAGCTTAATGAAGCCTCATTGTCTCGGCGCTCAGGTTGTCAGTAATGGTCTGCAAGGTCATATAGTCATTATGTATATACAAAATTTGCACAGCCCTGAATTCCAAGATATGAGGAAAGATTTCACACACTAGAAATATGAAGATTGTGAGCATGCATTTCCCGTGTATGTATCATCCCTTTGCGGCTGATTGACATGGTGCCCCAGAACTGGAATGTTGATATGGTGCTGATGTGGCACCGACTCAGAGTTGCTGTCTTATGCATAGGCTGTACTGAGGCTGTCCTGTGCGTTCCTGTGACTCCAGGGAAGCCCGTCTCTGGTTATAAAAACGCTCATAAACCAGCACCATTTGTAGTTTGTGTGTGTGTGGGTCATGTGATCAAATGTCCCCCACAATGTGATAAAAACCTGTTATTTTGACATTGTGGGGACTATTTTTTTACGTCCCCACAAAGATCTGTGAATGCAATCAAAAAACTAAAACGTCAAAAGTCTAGAATTTGTTTGGTTACTTATGGTTAAGGTTAGGGTTGAGTAGGGGTTAAGGTTGTAATTTTTGGGATTAGAGATTTGCCCATGGAAATAAGTGGATGGTCCCCACAAATAAAATGGATACAAACGTGTGTGTGTTTGTACACATACACAATATTATATGCATACACATACAAGTGTGTGTGTGTAGGGGGGTGGTGACTGTGGGGGTGGGGTACTTTTGGGAAAGTGTTGGAGGTTCATTATGGTTCGTTTTTAAGTGTGGGTACTGATGCTGAATGAATGTAAAAGAATATATTTTTAAAAAGAGCAGTGCCAGCTGGCAGCAGGATGATTATCCACCATCACTGGCATCCTGGGGTCGTTTCTGGGGAGCGGAGTGCTGTAGCAAAGCTGCCCATGGTACAATGGGTCATTTCCATCTCAGAAGTGCAGGCTTCACGCCGTGTTTGGGGCGGGAAGCTGAGCTGTACACCCTCTTGACCTCACCTCATGGGTCCATGTCACCGTGGTGATGCTGCTGAAGGGACGGAGTCTCTCTCAGGCCTTGTGTGCCCTTGCATAGAAGGGGTGGGGTGGTCTTACAGTGTCTGCCATTTTGCATTTTTATTTATTCAGTGTTAATATTAAGCGTGTTAATATTATATATAAACTCGGTGACAAAGAAGTAATAGTCCGATTTGGATTTAATTTGGTACATGTACAGACCAGCGATGGGTATGTAAATGATACGACTTCCAAGGAGCTGGCATGTCTAGTTACCAGACACAGAGGACGCCTCTTAGACGCATTAGACAGCATCACCAGCACTTAATGGAGTTTGATAGGGGCCGCATTCTAGGTTTCCGTTAACACCAGCGCAGAGACAGCTGTGTTTGGAGTGGTGCCATAACCGGGAAGCATGCACTGATGACTAGTCTCACCATGTTCAGCGATGAATCTCGGTTCTGCATTACCACGGATGACCGTCGTGGACGTATGGCAGCGCCCAGAGGAGAGGTCCAGTCCTACCAATGTTGTGGGGAGACACTGGCTTTACTCCTGGCATCATGGGGTGGGGAGCCATAAGGTGTGACTTCAGGTCATCTCTGGTAGTCATTCGGGGACCCTGATGGCACAGCGCTACGTCAGTGACATCCTGCGTCCGCATGTCTTACTCCTCCTGTGACGGCACCCTGGTACAGTCTTTCAATAAGACAACGCCCATCCACACACAGCACGTGTGTCTATGGACCCTGCGTCATGTTGAGGTTCCTCCCCTGGCCAGCCAGGTCCCCCAATCTTTCCCCAATCGAATGTATGTGAGATCAGCTTGGATGTGAACTCAGACCCAGTGCCATCTGCAGGATGTTGAGGGCCAGTTACAACAGTTGTGGGCCGACTTGCCGCAGGAGAGGATACAATGGCCGGACGACTCCCTTCCACACCTACTAATCGCAGGCACAGTGTTCTAAGCAGTTGCTACACCTCCCTCCCCCCAACTGGAGTATTTTCTGGATCATTCTGGGTTCACCCATTTATTTATTTATTTATTTGTTTATTTATTATTTTTATTTATTGATCTGGAAATGCTGGCTACAGACCTCACTCACTGCGGCAACATAAATCGTCCCACCGTTACCATGTGAGCTTTATTGTATCCTGCAAAGGGCAGAAGATGTTTACAGTGTCTCTGTTCTCATTTTAGTGGCCTCGGAGCCTGATTTATCCTTAGATTTTCCTCTACGATTTTCCCGTACGTGACAGTGGGCCGCGGTGCATGCGATGGAGATGCAGAGTGAGCATGCAGCGACCCTGCGAGACTGATCGTGTTTGCCGGCACCTTCAGCCGAGTTTGTCGGCAGGGCTGGGAGGAGAGCAGCTGTTTCTCAGCCTGACAGTCTCGTCTTTTATGCACTTCCCATTCGGTGTGAAGAATAACACCGTTAAAGGGGCACCTTGGCGTCTGTGGGAGATCGCCCCCTTTACGGTTTGTGGAAAGGCCACGGCAGTGGTGTGCTCACAGTCAGATTTATATAAATGGAGGAAACTAGGAGGTCAGCTAAGGTAAATGGCACAATTCTGCTGTCTCGCAGACCTCAAAGAGCAGCTTCTGTTTTATGGTAGGTTAGTGGAATGATAGTTTGGCACTCGTCAAGATCAAGTTATTTTAGCAAAAATTCCCTGTATTAATTTTCAATGTAGTTTCTCCTTTGGTTGATTGGCCCCTGAGAGTAATGATGAGAAAATACAGCTGTTACCGTAAGAAAAGTCTTAAAGCGTCTCTGCCACACTGTCGGCAGAACTGACTGTAATCACAGTGACGTGTATGTGTCTGTAATCTGTCAAAGATGTCTGTCCTGTGTTTAACCAAAGGCACATCTTTAATCAATTATTTTAAGAAGAATGCTGTGGGTGGGAGAGCCACTGAAATCTTGAGCTCATGGGCTCTGTCTCGTGGGGGCAGATTAGTGCTTTGTTTCAAGTTTTGCAGACTTTTTGTGCTTAAAAGCCATGTGTCAAAAAGGTGATCAGCTGCTAGACATCTGTGTGTGTGTGTGTGTGTGTGTGTGTGAGTGAAGCATGGATATTGCAGAGCCTAGAGATCCATGTCTGCAGGCACATGGGAAACACTAGAACTTTTAAGTTCTAGGGTTTTAATGATAATTGACTAGATCATTTAATTTCCATCTCTTTAGCAGATGCTTTTGTTCACCTCGACACAGAGGTGAGGAAAGCTTTGTGTCTGAGTGCATGGTCAGCAAGGCTCAACTGGGGTTAACAGCTTTGATCAGGAGCACAATGATGATTACTATGCCAACCATGGGGTTTGAACATATGACCTTCTGAACAAAGCAATGGTTCCCTACTCCCCTGAACTGCACATCACTCACTAGTTTGGCCAACTTTTAGTTATTTTTAATTTGGTTTTTGCTTTTATGCACCAAATGCAGTCTTTTATATGAGGTTAGTAGATTATAATTCTATTGTCTATAAGGCAGGCTATTGTCTGTCTCTTTGCTAATGTTTGGAAAGACTACCTGTCATTTAGAGAGATCTGTAAACCATTTATAGATAACTTTAAATGCATTTGAGATGCATAAATGATTTAGAGGATTGTAAAAGGCCATTACACTTGCAATTCTAATGCAGTATTTCACCGGGCAGCATAGATAAAGTTCTGCTGAGGTTTTTGCCAAAAAAATGCTACCTTAAGTATACTGCTGGGCTACACCTAGCAGCAGGGTAGTCAGATACAGGAAGTGATGTTATGCAGCAAAGCAAGCTCACCAGATAACTGGCGGTCACATACAGGAAGTGATGTCACCAGATGACCAAGTTGCATATATGTAAAGTAAAAAGATACGCATTGTTAGATCCCCTGAGAAAAATATCCAGAAGCTTTTTTTCCTGTTTAAGTCATACACATTTTACCTAATACTCCTTTAGGGACCTAAGGCCTTTTCAGTCAGTACATCTAATGTTGTTAACAGGATGGGATGGGGTGGATTGTTTTTTGGCATACTTTATATGTGGAGTGTACTTTTGTTTTTTTAAAAGCATCTCATGGTGCATTTTCTGCACTCTTTTTTTTCATCATTGCTTATTAAGAAAGTGAGTACAGTGCTCCATTCTGTATGGCTAAATGCATTAAGGAACCTATGAGCAGCCTGTACTGTTGTACTGGGCCTGCCTGCTTTATGGTGATTGGCTGTCCTCTCTGACAAACTTTAGCTGCTTTTTTTGTCCATCCGTTGCCATCGGGCATTCTGATGACAGAGAGTCTCCATCTTCCGTCAGCTTTTTCCACTGCAGGGCTTTGCAGTTTCGTTTGCATTAGACACCAGTGATAAATTCGCAGCCAGACGGTGACACTGTGTGTACTGCTGGCGTTGATGTTAACTGCAGAGCCAGGACATCCTGCCACAGAATATTCAGATTATTGTGGTCGATAATAGTTTTGGTTACTGTGGCGGTGGTAGACATTGACTTTCTCCGTTTCTAATCTCTGATTCGTTGACCACGATTCACGGTTGAGCTAAATTTCCCACTGCGTTTGTGAAATTAATGCTGATATTGCACATTACCGGTGCCTCACATTAGTACTGTCTAAGCAATTTAGTCTTTAAACCTCAAGTCAAGCATGCCTTGTCATGCCATCCATATACGGCTGTGGTACAGAATAGCGTTCCCCCAGAACCATGGTGCAGCATACAGATGGTGGTGACAGGAGGAGGATTTGCACACTTATAGTACAAAACACACAACAATGTGAAATGGGGGGCTGGACACAGGGGTTTATATACGTAAATAAAGAATTATATATGCAGTGCAATGTGCATCCGTCCATCCATCTGTTTTCTGAAACCACTTTGTGGGTTGTGGGTAGTTTGGAGTCTATCCTGGCGGCTGTGGTGCAGTATGAATGTAAACCATGAATACAGCAGCAGTATAATGGTGTGAAATAAATATAGTGATTGACGATCAATAAATAAATGAATAATAGTCATGACCAGTGCCAGTCCGGTTACTTTAATTTATACCTTATATCTATATCTAACTTTGTATCCACCTTGCTAAGAAGGGGCTTCTAATTAGCTGCTCTGTATTCAGGCTCCTTGTTAATTACCGATGGAAACTTCCCCTTTTAAATCTGCAGCCCCGTTGTTATAACCTGTGTGCTTTCCTGCTTACAGGGACCGATTCCATTGTGTGAAGTAGCGTTCTGCCATACGCTCATACTTGCCGATGGATTATGAAATTACAGAACTCTGTGTGATAATTACGAAATGTCTTTTTAATAACTGCTACTGTTGTTAATCAGTACCTTTTTACCTGTAATTACGTTAAGTTAATAGGCCTCATAATTTCGTTATGGTTGGCCTTGTTTTTGAACACCAAGTCTTGCCTGTTTTTCTTGTGTTCTGTTGTGCCTTCTAGCCTGAATCGTGTCTTCCTTCCTACTTTTTTTTTCAGCCTGATCCCCAGAGGTGTGGCGCAGGCCTCTGTTTATGGTCTCTGGCTCAGGGACGTCCTCGTTGACTTAGCTGCCTACCCTGTCTCAGTTTTCTTATGGCTCTTGGTGACACTTAGTCTGTCAGCATGTGGCAGTAACGTCGTCCCTGTTCGGGTCTTTTGGATAGGATCCTGTCAGCCCGTTTTGCTAGGGGGGGTCACAGCGTGGCAGTCACGGAGACGAGGCCACTGTCATATCTCACCCAGAGGCTGCTTGCACCTGTCACATGCTTGGTGACAGAGAGATGCAAACTCAAAATAAATTTGCAGGGAGACTGTGTGTATGGTGACTCCAGACGTATTTGCTCCCAAATCCAAGGGGAACTGAACGGCATATGATGCCAGTGGTGTCGCCTGCTCTCGGATCGGCTGGGAACGGCTCTGCTTTGATATTTTGGTCCGGCTTTGGAAAAGACACAGAAAAGTACTGAACCTCCACTTCCTCTGACAGCTGCTGTCTGCTGCATAGATTGGGGATTATCTGAACCGACCATCTGTACAATTAATTTTACGTCTTGTCATCCATCCATCCATCCATCCATCCATCTTGTACCTTTTTTATTGATAATATAGAACTATATTGGGGAAAATTTCTTTGCCCAGTATCACAGATGGGATAACTATAAGTAAAGGTGTTAAAGGTACAAATAAATACCACAAAGAATAGCATAATTATGTAAAGAACCACAAATGGTAATAAAATGACCTTCAAGCAATGTACAGCTATGGTAAATGTAGCACAAAATGGTTGTTGTCCAAATGGCGTATGTACATTCAAAGTCCATTCATAATACTGGTGCCTTTGTGAGAGGTAGTGTTGTACATTTGTATGGCAGTAGGCTTACTTTCACACATAAAAATGTCATTTTTAGCAGGTGAATCTGGTTCATGTTTGAATTTTTATTTTTAATGTGGACAAAAGGAAACAAGAAATGTTTATGGAAAACAAAATCTATTTTTTATTTGAGACAGAGTGGGTGAGAATTAGACAAAGCCCAGAGGTTATTCCGGACAGTGATGCAGTTGTGGAGGATGGACACCGTGGTCTGTAAACAGATATGATTTTAAGGCCAGCTTCCCGTATGTCTCTGTCTTTGTTCACTGCAAACAAAAGTAGATGGGGCCTGGAGAGAGAGCATCAGAAAAGGACGTGGGCCGCTGTGTCCCCCAGGTTGGTGATCAGCAGTGGGCAGGCAGAAACGAAGGAAGGAGAGAGAGGGAGAGAGACACCCTGTTCTCCACCTGAGTGCCCTGAATCACACTCTGGCACTCAAGGTTATTCTCCCAGGCACTGTGTTCCAGCTAAATGTACGTTGTGGGGGACCATCGGGCAGTCGGCATATCAGAGTTACATAGGCGCGTCTGTGTGCTGTGCGCGTGTCACTTAATTCATCCAAAGGGATCTACATTTGCGGCATACAATTAAAGAGCAAACGACTGCTGACTGATGCAAGGACTGTCTATCTTGAATGGACTCCAGCAGGTTGGGTCAAATAGATGTGGGTGGGAGGATTCAGGGCAACGAGTGCGAGGAGATAAACAAGCACTTTTTGATTTCTTGTGGCACGTTAGGCGATGGTTATCTAGTGCAGTAACAACGTCCATGGAGAATATACAGGGTGTAACTGGACGGGCGTTACGCCTGTGGATAAAGCAAGGAGGCTTCTCTGTTTCTGCTGTTACTGGTTTCTGGAAGGGTGTTTCATTGCTGGTTGTTAGTGGTAAGTGCCAAAGGGCACGGTGTACTGTGGCTTGGGGGTGGGGGAGGGGGTAACCTCAATGTGTTACGCAGCAACGACATGCGTCACTTGCTAGACCAGAAAGCAGCAGGTGGGTGGCGGGTTGATACCCCAGCAAGAAACCTCTTGTGACATCACCGGCACTGCAGCCGTGCTTGGGGGATCGCGTGTTGGAGATTGAAGGACCATTAGTGTAGAGCCCACACTGCTGTACATCTCTGAAGTGTTGCTTTAAGGAGCTCTAGTGCAGGCTTGCTGACACGTTTTGTACTCCCGGTTCTCTGAGTGCATAAAATAAGAACCCAGAGGGGTTTCTATGGAAAGGGTATGTTTCAGTAGCCCAGAACAAGCTGGGGCACTTGCTTTTACTCAGCAAAGTAATGACATAAGGCCGACAGCAGCAAATGACAGGACTGAAACTTGGTTTTTGCTTTGTTTTGTAGCTTATTTGGTTATGAATAGGGTGCATTGTGGTGAGGACAGGGAGGATGGGGTTAAAGAGCACTGTAGACAACAGAGATGGCCGAGCATGGCTTTGTATGGGTAAGAATGGGAGGTAAAACTATTTGGCGTAATGGGTGGAATTACAACAAATTGGCTTTTATCTGGGGCCAACAGCCAAAAGAGTAGAGCGAGGATAAAGTGTGAAAGGTCACAAGACAGGAATGCCTGTAGGGTAGAGAAGCTACTCTGCAGGTCTTCCATTTCCGGGTAGGAGAGCAGAATTTTGGGCATAGTGTTGGGAAGAAATGCTGAATAAATTTTAATATATGCCGAGACAGAAGTGTCAGAAAAACACCTTGGGGTGCTTCAAGAGTTCTGAGATCGATTGGTTAACTACTTACAGCGTATGATTAATGGCTAAGATCGTGGAAGGGGTAAGGAAACTGGGATGTAAAATGGACTGGTCCTCACTGTGTATGCACATACATATATACATATTATGGCATATATGTGCATATAAACATTCACGTGTGTTATGCTGAAGAAAGAACTTGGGAGAAGGTGTAGATCATTCAGAGGTTTGCCGGAGGGACGTGGCGAGTTAAAGAGAGCAAACAGACCTGCAGCAAATGCAAATGCAGCCGTGTGATGTGCAAAAACGGGAGAGGTGCAGATGGCTAAGGAGGAGGTGGGCCACATTGCAGCTCTGTGTGTATGATGCGGTACCTGGGGCTTCCTCCGAGACCTCCCTCCAGAACTGTAGCCCATCTCTCTGTCTGTCTGTGTCTGTGTTGTTGGCTCTGGCCTGGTACTGTACCACGGTGTCTCTGAGATTTCACTGTAGCGAGGCAATAGTGATGGATTTATATTTTTAGTAATGTTTGCACATGCACTTTTGGTTTTAGCAAGGTCGAGGTAGTAGTTTCTGGGTTATGAAGTGTCTACTGTACCATACCTATTTTACATGCCATTGCGTATTCTAACATAGGTCTGCCCTCAAACACTCGAGAATATGAATAATACTGGGCTGCCAGGGATATGCCAGAAAGAGTACTTTTAGATTGACAATAGCCGTTATCAGAACGCAAGGCTGCGGTTAGTTTTTTTTCTGGGCTGACAGTGGCATCCACAAAGACACAGGCATTGACACAAAACACTGAGCTGTTAAAAAAGGCAGGTTGGAGATCAACCACTTGCGAAGAGGAACATTTAAAAGCCAAAAATAAACTGATAACAGTAATTGGGGCCAGCTAGAAGTTGACGTTCATAACTGGGTTCTGCTTGTTGAGCCTCTTAATTACTGTAATTATAGCTAATGCAATATTTTCCTGCAGCGGAGATTCAAATGGCTTCATTTATGTATTTGCCTAATCTAGCAAAACCCGTGCTTGTATTAATTGTCCCAGTATATACGATGTGTTTCCTAACCTTAATCTTTTAATGTCCTCTGTCTCAAACTACAATGCTTGTTATGTTTTTGCACTATATTTGAATTGACCCTCAGGAGTTCCTGTGCTCAGATAGTGAGAGATTCACATTTGATGATCTTCCAATATCCAGATAACATCTCAATAACTTTTTTGTAGAAAATTTAGACCAGTCTAGTTTTCTTTATACACATGGATGAAAATCCTAACTAAAAGTCCCTAACAGAAAAGTACATTCAAGCTAAAATCCAAAAACAAGCAGTTCTCGATTGACATATGTAATGGTTTGTGGCAGAGATTACTTAAGTCAGATTTTACACAAATCAGGTTTACCTTCCCATACTATTCAAGGCACCTTTATAGCCAAACTTTTTTTTGGCTTATAAGCTAAAAATATATTATTAATATGTACTAAAGAATGCATATTAAAAAAAATGTGTAATTTTACATACAAGCACACGTCGGTTTTTTTGTATAGTTTTTTTTCTTTTAATTTTTTGGCCAAGTACACATCTGTCAGTTTTGCGTAAATCGACGGCGGCCAGTATATCTGACGTGCTGCATCATGTTTTGCTTTAGACTTTGATGTCCCCAGATTTTCCGTTTGCCTATAAAACATTAACCTTCTCATTCTCATCATTGCCCTGGTTAGTGGAGTGTTCTGCCATCGCCCATCTCTTCCCTCCTCTCATCCAGCCCTTCTGTCCTCTTTGTCTTTCTTCTTTGGACAGCATTTTGGGAGAAGCCACTGCAGAAGCGTGATTCTGTTTCCGCAGCCTGTCTTCAGGAACGCGCTGTACAAACATGCCCTTTAAAGCAGACCTGGGATCTTTCGCCTCCCTTTGCTGCTGCATCTAAAGGCTGTGTCTTTGGACCGTGATTTGATGCGTCAGGCTGTCATGATGTCATCGTGCCAGTTCTCCATTCTGCCTCTTTAGTTTTCTGAGAAAAGTATTACTCGCAGTTCAGTGTTTTGCTCACAACGAGAGAGGCTCACTGACAGAGATAATTATTCTCTAGTGGTGCACCAATGTGGAAATTTTTGTCAATTACCCATACCAATATCCAACACTAACAACAGGCTAACATCTGAGCCACACAGATCTGTAGTGAAACTGATGTCTGTAACGTTACTTCTTAAGATCGCGTGTATGTCTGTAGCAGCCACATCATATAATGCAGGCAGTGAGATACCAGTGAGGGAGGGGGCACTTGGTGATTGTAGTGAGCCTCTAAGTGATGAATGAGACGACGAAAGGAAAATGGCTGATCGTCCAGTGACCATCATCTCCATTATTTTAGCAGTCGTGTCTTTGTCTGGTGCTGCTAACATTGAATGTCGACTAAAGTGTACATATCGGCCTACAGTATCAACCAAGACCGACACAGTGGACTCATGCCGATGTTGTGATATTTAATGAACATTGGCTGATATGAATACGTTAACCAGCATATTGTGCGTTCCCATTGTCCCAAACTCAGCTGCTTAACAGTTGGTGATAGATGCTGCTGGTTTTTTGCTTTTGAAGGAAGCTTTGCTTTGACTGAGGCTGGCTGTGTTCGCCTTTGCTGGCAGAAAGAGCAAATAGCAGCAGAATTTTACACACGCTCTGCTGGACTTGTTGCGGTGCTGTTTATTTAAGCATTTTTCTGTGCTCAGCAGAAAGCGAAGGCCGTAATTTGTCTGTTGAACTTTGTGCATTTTATCAGAACACAATATTGTATAAAAATACTTTGAGAAGCCGACTGCTGCCGTTAAGCTCTTTGCTTACAGCAGTTTGTCTGCGTGGAGATGCTACCCTTCTATCCATGCTTTCTTTTGCATCTGTGGTAATTTGTTAGAACACTTTCTGAACTCATTCTGTGTGCAGGAGATGACGAATTGGAGACCCATGAAGGATTTCTGCTGTTGCGGCGCAGCCTGCTGTCATTGAATTTTGGCTCTTATCAATCTTACATTATCGCTGGCTTAACAGTTGTTGAAAGCATGTTCATGTGCTGAAATAGGAGTAGGAAGCTATAGAAAGTGATGGGTCTGTGATTTTGCACAGATGTTCAGCCTGCTGGCCTGTCAGTCTCCCTTGATGTGGACAGTAACAATCCATGCTTTAGTAACAAGCCCATCGTGTTTGACAATATGGAGATATTGTTTTAACTCCTCTCTGTAAATCTGGAACGCACTCCTCCGTGTTAGGAAGGACCATATTGTATTGCTTTACTGCATACTACTTCTACCACCTAATTTTCTAACAATGAGAGCACATGTATATTACATAGTTGGGCATTTGAAATGTCCTTTGTGCTCCATGACTGAGTAGCTATATTGCTGCTTGGGGCCTTTGCCAAGTGTAGATCCTTGGTATAAAGTGGTGCTTCATGATGTTACGAGGTTTTTATATTAAATTGTTTTCCCCTGACATTTCTGTACCTCAAGCTGGGATAAAAGTCCCATAATATTAAATGTCAAGATTTAATTGGTCACTACTGATAGATTTTGCCTGAAAATCATCACTTGGCAGTGGGTTCAGACACATGTAATGAGATATAGTTTTGCTATAAGCCTCTGAAAGTGATATCCATGTTGGTTAATGAAGAAGGATTGTCCAGGACATTTGGGGACGAGGTTGAGAAAATGGCCGAGCTCTCCTCCTGTCCGTGCTGTATTATCTGATACTGTTTAGCCGTGAGATCGTATCGTCAGTATCGGGTTACGTAAAGCCTGGCTTTTTGCGTCTTTTCAGCTCATGGTTATTGTTAATTTCTGTCGAATCGGAGACAAAGCCTATGATTAGCCACCGTGTTCTGAGCCATTCTGCGAAACATACAATAGGATAAATCGGTGGCCCTCCCCCAGCGTTTTAGTCACCAGTGGGAGGCGGGGCAGGCGGGTGGCTGGGGGTGCTCACTGCTTCGCTTTGTGGTCTCTCACCTCCAGGCTGGGTGTTCGATTTGCACCCCCTAGCACTGTGTGAGTCTCATCTTCCCCTGTAATCGTGAGCTTCCTCCTGCAGTCCAAAAGCATGCCCCCGGGGTGCCCCATGTCACTGGGATACATATGGGAGACCGATGGCTGCCTGATTGATGTCTGCCTCTAATTGCAGCCACACGCCCTTCATTTTTTATTATTTGTGACATTTATAAAAATGTCTAATGCCCCTATCTGGTAGTGGAGGGCCCCCGTCACGCAGCTTTTAGGAAGCATGCGATGATTAATCCGATTGACACTTGAGACATCAGGTGAGGTGGCTCGTTATCTGAGTAATTGCCTCAAGTTAAAAATGAGAGCTGAGGTTGGGGGTCTTGAGAGACCCAGCATGGAAGTAGCTGCCTCATGTAGCTCTGGATTAAAGTGTGCCTGATCTGTATTCAGAAGAACAAGAGTTTAAATAACAATATCCACCTCCATTCTGTGTAATAGTGTTGTTAACCCGAAAGGAGTTGGAATACACTGGCAAGCAGTGCTGTGATACACTTTGTTTTGACTTGATGAAGATTGCTGAATAATTAGCAGAGTAATACTATGCTTGTAGGAATCTTCTGTGCATCCATGTATTATCTAAACACATGTAACACCTGTGAAAAATATTTCCCTTTATTTAACGCCTCCTTTTACAGTTAAATTTTGGAAACGAGCCCTATTGATTGTCTGCTTTTTCTCATGGAGACTGTCAGCTAATTGATACTGTTTAGGTAGATTTGTTTAGGAGTTGCTGGTGCCATAACCTGCTCTGCCTCATGATGGTGCTACTTGTCCCACTGGGCTGCTTTGAGTGCAGTAACCTGTAGCAGCGTGGTAGCTCAATATTAGGAGTATTTTAAAGAAGTTCTGCTTGTCAAAGGTATCCAACATTTCACTTTCTCATATGAAAAATGTGGCAGTAACACTTTTTTTTTTCTTTTAATGTAGTCGCTAGAAAGTAACGTGTCTCGTCATTTTACTCATTTAAATTGTCTTTCAAAGTCTGTATTGCTTAAAAAAAGTCCCTGGGCCCTGTCATGGGGTTAATAAAACCCCAAATGCAGTGTTAGGCTGTTGCTAAGTAGATGTGCGATGATGTGTAAGCTTGCGATAAAAAGACGGCTAGCTGATGTGTCCTGTCCATGCTCCCAGTCTCTCTAGTACATTTCTGGGTACGGGCATAACCTTTCACAAATCCAAGGGGCAGCTCTTTTTAGGTTTTTGAGTCGCACACTTAGTTGTACCATGTAATGTGCTCTGACGAAATAACAGTAAATCCCATTATGAGGGTTCTGCCGGTTTTCTTATCAAAAAGCGTTTTTTTTTTTGGATCATTTTGCTTATTGACTCCCTCAACCAGAATGATGCTGCTGGGAAATGTTTAAGTGCACGTCCATGTTTTTGTAGGATCAGATAATGAGGATTATGCTGGTCACATCTTTCTGACACCAAAGCGTTGTTCTCCTTATAATAAAATTGTTAGTCAAACAATGAAGTCAATGGCAGTTGTGAGATGCAATTTGCTGTATCGATTTACTTTTGAAATGCAGTGTTACAAATGAAAACAGAAATATTTTGCTTCTGAAAGCAGTGCTTAAAAAAATCTAAATATTATACTTCATGGAATCATTATTCTCCATGTTCAGTGATTTATCGATGCACAGAATTTTTCAAACTTCTGTAAGTAGCATGCTTTCAGGACTATTGATGCTGACTGATTGATGCTCCCTCTGTGTATGTATCCAATCTTTAATAAATACTTTTTTATGATCTTTTAAAAATGTCCCAGCTAATGATTGAACAGTCTTCAAGAATGCATTGTAGTTAGTCATAAAAGTCCAGATCGCAACCTTGAAGTTGGCTTACCGCTGTTTATTGATTTTTTTTTTTTCCCCACAGATTTTGATTAGTTCTGAAAAGTCACGCATGTGTCTCTGAAATTGACATTCTAACATACATGGCCTGGATAATATGTAGTGTTATGCAATCACAGTGAAATCTGTTTTTCCTCAAATGCCAGACATTTTTACTTGAGGGTAACACATGTATTCATCCACAAGTTCCGTTTCTGAGAGTGATGCTGTTGCTGCAGTACAGTGTTCCACACTAACTCTGTCCTGTGTTCTTCAGAGAGTTCTAAATGTCACATAAGTTAATTTTAGTGTCAAGTGTTTTTTTCCATACAGAGTTTCCTATTTTAATAATTTAATGAGCGCTAGCAAAGTACTTTTGAGGAAATGTATCCAATATGATAACCGTCTGAATAGCAAATGTAAAATTTTTCTTGTGATGTATGGAAGGTAAAATTCCACTCCCCATCTCCCCCTCCCCCCACCCCCAGGGTGAAACCAGCCTTTCAGAGGGCAGGAAAATATATATATGAAAATGGGAATTTGGAAGCATTGGAGACTTTGAATTTCGATATTTATCTTTCTGTCACAACAGCGTGTTTCATACAGAGATGTTTAGATGGAAAATCCTCTATGTATTTCAGCATAAATATCAGAATAAATGTCAATTCCATTACAGAAGACAGAATAACAGAAACACGCATGACTGATTACCTCATTTAAACCTAGATGAAAACTTCTGCACTTCACTGAATGTTTCTTTTTAAAAAAAAAATAAATAAAAAATCTGAGTACTGCACTTATTGCTTTTTGACCATTATTGTTATATTCCAAAGAGTTTTTTTATTAAAAAAAAAAAACTTTTCAACTTGATGCGACTTTGCAGTGTGATATATTGGTGAACTGGAGCTTTTCTCCTGTATAAACACAAACCTGAACCAGAAGAGCCTTTCAGAAGACTCCGCAATTGTCATTTTATGATCTCCAGGATCAAACCTTCCTCATTTCTCTGTGTGACATCAGCCATAGTGCCTAGCCCTCCGTTTATAACCTTTTTGTTTCATTCCAAATGAAACGCAAGACCACCATCTGTTAGGATATTTTTCTAATTCTTGTCGTCAGATTCACGGCAACCCCCAGATCCCTACAACAGATATATCTTAAAAAAAAAAAAAACAACCCTGGATGGCTTCCAGATCAGGCAGATGGCACAGGGGAGTGTGGTGGAATCTGAAATCCTTCCAAAAGAAGGTATGGAAGCCTCAGTGTTGCATTTCAGTAGGTTTTAGACAAAATTTTAATCCATCAGTCTGTTTCTAAATTTGTGTTCCCTTAAACAAAATTTAAACAAATTACAAAAAGCATAGATTCACAAAAAGACAATGTATCATGCATGTATGCATCTGCCATAATGCCATTTGTTGTCTTGCCAATGGGATCCATGTTTACCAGGTCAAAGCCTTGCTCTGGGGGAGCCGCCTTGGGCTTTTTGTGAGACTGAAAATGTGCCCCCCCAAATCAGTAAATAATCTGCTGGTTTTGCACGGGCTCTCTTCCAAGTTTCTGGGTTCTGTACCTTGGCTGTGTTCCCTGATTGGGTCCGTAGGGTAAAGAAAGAGGAGCAGACCAGGAGGATGAGTTCATGGGATCTTCATCGATCAACAAGCCAACCAGGCTGGGGAATGGACATGAAGTTAACAGGACTACAGGAGAGAACTGGATAAATACTCAGAGATCCGTACACAGGGCAGCCTTTCTGGAAGCTCTTTTTCAGTAGACCAACCATAGCTATCTATCTATTTACTCGCTCACTCACTGACTCCATACAGAAATCCACTCTTATTAAAACATATACAGCACTTAAAGTGAACTGGTTGTGAAATTTAACATAAACATGGAATGGCTGAGGTGCCCCTGAGTTTGGGAGCTAAAGCGATGTTCTTTTAGCCAACCAGCAAGAGATCAGTGACTTTTGGCAGGACAAGAAGAAATTCCTGTTAGTTTTTATTTTGTTATTCTTAATTTGCATATCCTCTGTTTTTTTTCTGAGCATATATACCCTTACTACCCAGCTAAATAGCTTTAAATGTCTCCTTTGACTGCTTAAGTTTTTTTGCACAGTGCTGTATGTCGAGTAGATTAAGTTAGAAATGAATTTAATTGATATATTAATATCATTTGATATTTAAAAAATCAAGACCATGGCATCGTTCCGATGTGTCAGTTTTGGTCAATATTGCCGGCCAGTATTTAGACTTCAGTTAATATTATATAAAGTTAGCAGAATATTTTTTTTCACGATCTACTCTGATGGTATTTTTAACACTCTGTAGTGTCTGTTTACCAGCAGGATTTTGTTTATGACTTTATAGCGTTTTCGACAAAATAAGAGGCCACTCTTTGCAGATAGCAGGTGATTTTGGCCACCTGCAAATGAGAATGTAAAGGTTTGGGAGTTTACATGTTTCACGTGTTTGTTTCTTTGATAAGTGTAGAAAATATGAACACAATCAGGACCAGAATCTTTATTGCCATACGACCAAGGCCAGTGCACGTTCTTGTTGACACAGCTTGCTACTGTTAAAGGTAGCATGGCAATAAACAACAAGTAACATTTACAGGCAGAGAATAAATACAAGACACAAGATGCAGAGAGGCATAAACTGACACTGTCAAGGAAGTATTGGTTTTTCGGTATTGGCCAAAATTTCCACTAATTTCCAGTGTGCTGCACTGTCACTCAGTCACCTCAGATTATAGATGTGGGAGTGGATTCGCCACCTGGCACCTCTGCTCTGACATCTTAGGCTTCCAAAGCTCCATGTGCCCAGAGGGATGAACACAACGTCGATCGCAGGTAACGCATGGTGGCAGATTGCTTTCTCCTGCAGCTCCTGGCTCCTCACTGATTTACTGCATCTGATTGGCTGCTTCTCCCTCTCTGTTACTGATTTTATTTCAACACTGATCCCTGGCCTCGAATACACATCTATTGTAAAGTGGCCCAGAGCGGGCGGATATGAACCATTAAGCTTGAAAGCATAATTAGATTAGAGGAAGGGAGTAATGTTTTTAATGACTGCAAGGTGTTGGGCAGATAGCTGGTAATCCTGCCTGCCAGATTTGTCTGTCGATACATACCCCAGGCCCAGGGGTACATGCCGTATATACACAGGTGTAAATGTTTATGTTTTGTATGCAGTGGCTGGCTGCTGTGGGGCATGCTTTTGTCATTGCTTGTTTGACCTTTCCTACTTCGTTCTTAATTTTTCATTGCCATTAGCGAAAGTGTAAGCCTGCACCAGAATGGTGTGTATTCTTATAATGGTAACATTCACGTAAAATTTTACGATAGCCTAATCATGTGCCTGACAGATATGTTAATAGTGCGACTGCAGTTCAGAAGGTATAAATGCTCATGGTGTGAGGCTTTGGAAGCCACCTATCTAATTTGTGCTTGAAGCCTTATGAATGTGAACTGGATGCATATGTACTATTATGGACTGGATCATACCTTAGCTACACTCATGTAGCACCGCAAGATCAGCACCCATCTTCTTTTTCTCTACTTTTTTTCCTGTATATAGTGCTGTCTCCACTGGGGAATTTGCATTGGGAATGGGAACACAATCAAAATGGAAGGCTCTGATCATTCACTTGCCTCTTACATTTACATTTACTTTTATTTAGCAGATGCTTTTATCCATTGACATACAAGTGAGGCAAATAGCACATCACAAACATATGGTTGTCAAGGAGTTGATTAGGCATAAGTGTGGCTAGGCTGAAGACCCAGGTACAAGGGTAAGCATCACTGGAGCAAGAGCTATACAGCATGTTCCAAACAGTACAAGGACTTTATAAGACAGCCATTCAAATCGGCGGGAAGTAGGACAGAAATTTTAGGCATCACAAATATTATCACCAAAATACTGGAACTGTATTGCAAAATATTTTTGAAAATACCATGTACTACAGTATGAAGGTATGGAGAAGCCACCACAGTCCTGACTTGAGACTGCACGTGCATAACATCAGTATTGACATCATATATCACCCAGGCCTAGCAGGAAGTGCAGCCTCAGGACCATTCAGGGACCATGGAGTGGTATTAGGCTGGTGGAGGTGCTCCTGGAAGAGATGGGTCTTCAGGCGTTTAATGGTGGACGATCGAATGTGGCTCAGCAGCTCAGTAATAATAATTCTTCCCCATCATGTGCAGTGACGTGCCGTGTGGAAAGCTAGGCTCAATAAGCATCTGGAACAGCGAGGAGGTCCTTAATGATGGGGAGAGACACCCCCATGGCAGCATGATGACAGCCATTCATGCAATGCTAAGTGTTGTTGTGTGTGAGGAAGAGGGGGCTAAATGGAGGCTAATGAAGGGGCGATTACCACTGTGATTGGCCATCGGGACCTCCCCCCACTCTTCCCCAACCTGAAGATTACATATATCGTCATCGGAGATCTTCCATCTGGGTCATCATCTGGGCTCACATGTCCTGTACCTGTCTTGATTTGGGTCACATATCCAGCCATCTGAGGACCTACCTCTTGTAGCCTGGGCGGAACCAGGCCACATTCTAGTTTCCCTTTTCAAGGATAATTTAGATTTTATAAGGTAGATTTTATGTTGGCACCTGCACCCTTGGCCATAAGTATTGGAACCCGGCACAGTTTTCTTCAAAATACGTTTAAGCTGACAAAAGTAATTGGCATCTGCATTTCTTTATTCCATATTCCATAGAGCATTGTTTTTGATTTATAACATTAAGGTATTGTAAATTTTGTTGTTAATAATACTGACGATGATTAAAAATGGCACAGACAAAGTTATTGGGACCTTAGACATTAAAAGAAGCAGTTTGGTTACAGTGATATGTCAAACAGATTATTCACTTTAGTGTCACGGGTGTCTTATCTTATAATCTGCCATTCAACGTTTTTGAATGGAGAAAAGTACTCATGCTGTTTGTCTGCATATCTTGACGAATGCACACTTTTCATGCACACCAACATGTTTACCACATCTGTGTGAATTCATTACGCATGGTGTGTTTGTAAATCTTATTCCAGCTGAAACATGAGGCCTCCTGTTTCACACACCCCTTGCAGTGATAAACGAATGCAAACTGGCAGCCAATGCTTTGGGGCGGTTGTTAGTGTCCCAGTGGCTGCCGGGGGCAGCATCCAGTTGACCAGTGCATCGATGGCGGTGGCAGCAGCTTAACCACGTACGCAGGAGGCTCTTGTACTCGCACGCTTCCAGATCAATCCGCCACAGCGCACCCTTCGTTTAGGATGCCTCGTGCGGCCAGGTTCTTTTACTCATCGTGCTCAAGGCTTTGGGTACCGGACAGCTCCTCCTTTCAGAGCAGGGCCAGTCAACCATATAGGTGACATTGGCAGCCGTTAGTGGACCGTCTTCTGAGGGGGCACAAGCTGAGTAAACCTTGACCCACCCACCCATTTATGATCACACACATTGGGAGTCTCTAGTTGTCAGTGACTTGAAAATAAGGCAGATACAGCCACAGTTAAAGTGCATGTGTGGTTGAATGCAAGTATAGTGTCAGTGCAAGGAATGCACTTATAACTTATAGTATTGCATACAATGTATGCACTACTATAAGTTAGTTAACTATAACAGTGAGATATTGTGTTATGGGAATAACAGCAGACTGAGCTGAAGCAGCAGGCTAAGCCAGTCATGAGAGTGATAATGTGCAGAAACTGTTCTTATCAGCTTATTTTGGCACAAAATGATCTGTATTGCTGTTATGTTCTCTTATGAAACAGGCCTTTCAGGCAGAGATCAAGCAGATGTGAGCAGGGCAGATCCTTAGGATGCCAGTATGCATGTGGAGAAACCTGTCTGCTGCGTCTGTTGGCTCCGGTGGCGTTGTCCAAAGTGACTTGGTCCAGGTGATTAAGTTTTATCCTGGGGGATGTATGGGTTCCCCTTTGCCTGGCTGGGTCCTCTAGTTGTTTTAAAGAGCTGTGCACTCATGCTCAAATACTCAGGCCTGACTGGAGCTTTTACACTTTAGCACACCTCATTTTCTGAAACAGAGGTGCCAGACAGAAAGCAATATCACAGCCGGAGAATAAAAGCCCCCTTCCTTTGCAGGGGAAGGCCTATTGTCTGGTTTTTTTCAAATCTGTTGTAAGTTTTCATCCTTTTGAATGCAATTTCATACCTTTGCAATATCCATTTAGTTATTAATCTTGAGTTTAACCACAGGCCCCAATTCAAAACTGAGGTAGGTTTCAATGTATATTTTAAGGTCCCTTTTGTGTTGTTCTAATTTCCTAACAACCTCCTCCATCATTTTTGTACCATTTAAATGCAAGGCATTGCAATGCGGGGGCTTCTGGAACTCCGCAGGAATTGATCTGAAGTATTTTATTAGGACAACAAGGACTCTTGGAGTATTGAACACACACTCCAGGTTTGCCTGCACACTATGTATGAAGGCTGTTTTGTGGTGCCAGAAGTGAAATTCTAGTTTAATCATGATAAATGACAAGGCGTGAAGCTTGAATTAACCTGCCTCTCTGCCGTTTTGGTAGCACTAGCATGTTTTTTTCAATTCCAGTCTAGGGAAAAACAGCAGCCACTTCCAGCCAAATGGCGCCTATGTCACACGTGTGAAAACTTTGCTTCTCCTTTCCCATCATGCAAAGCTGCTGTTTGCAGGGATGCTCCTTGTCAGTTCAAGTGCTAATTGGTTTGTCAAACTTGGCAACTTTTACCTTGGATAAAGGCTTTGAAAACTCATACCTCTGTATACAGCTAGTGACTGTCTTATGAAAATACATTAAATCATGCATGTTTGTTTACTCATCTTTGTGATAATTTTCTATCCATGCTTCCAGGCTTTGCTTGTTTTTGCGTATTCAGCTGAAACCATCCATCTTTCTTTCGGCTGCTGTAGCTGAAATGGGGCTGATGGTCTCATCTCTGACCATTCTGCCTAAGAGGAACAACCTGTGAATTTTAGATAAAAATGCTATGAAGCAGTTATCTCCAGCACTTAGTGTGGCTCTTCTTCATTAGAATAGCTAATGTCAACCTTCATCTCAGTCCCATCCTGGCATATCAGGCTTGTGTACTTTTTGGCCTCTTAAATCATTGTCTACATTTTTTCCGATTTTTGTTGCTTTGCTATTTCAAGGGAATCATAGCAACTGAGTGAAAGTGTTGCTGAACTATTTTTCACTGTAAAATTCTTTGAACTTTAAAGTGTAGTTGTGAGTCATATTTTACATTGTGCCAAATGTAGACTCTGCATATTTATGGACAGAGCAGCTAAATGTGTATCTCTTTGTGATGAACAGCCGTTTCAGTGTTAATACCATATGGGTCCTTTAGAAAAATGCCTTGACTGGAAATGTTTGAGGCTCCTGTGCAGAGAAGCCAGAGTTGGGTGATGAAGTGGAAGGATAAAATGGATTAGCCATCTGAAATGCTGGTAACTTTCACCCGGGGTGGCGGCGTGAGCTGTGTAGGACATTAGTGTGGACACAGACTGGAAACGCATGTTTGAAAATGACTTTCCTAGTGACAGAGTGGGGCTTTCCATCAAAGTGCTGTGACAACCCACTAGGATCAGGATGGGAGATTGACACACAGGCTTTTTGTAGTCTGCGTTTTACATATGCTCTTCCTCGTGTGCCTTGTGTGCAGACGTCCACTTCCTCATGTGCCCCTTCATCCAGATGCTGCGCCTTTAAGAAGATATGTTTGCCTGTTAATGTTGATATTATATGGCAGCTTCACAGCTGGAAAATCTGTCTGTGTAATTTATTTTATGTTGGGGTGGGGGCAGGGGGACCTAAAGTGATTTATTTATTTATTTTTTTTAATTGGGGCACCAAAAACACCTTACCTACCTCTGGAGATCGAGAGAACTGTGGAGTTGTATAACTATTTTATATGAAGGATTTGGAGCTTAAAGCAAGCTTATGTGCACTTTTATAAATTGGTTCTATATTTAGGTTCTTAGGACTCAAAGTGAATCATAATAACAAAGAAATAACAGGGCTAGAAATCCTGGTATTGGTGAATGCCAGATGATCACGGCATGTGTTTTATTCATAAACCCTTTGTCCTGCTTTGACTGACTCTCATGCTTTTGGATAGTTTGCGGTTATGTGCTATGGCAGTGTGTGCTCATGTCACTCGGTGTACCGCAGTCTCACTGAGAGGGGGCTCTCTGTGGGTTTGACATTATTTAATGGCCGCCCCCTTTGTCTTTAAACATTAACGGCGAGGCCATCGTAAGAAGGCCGTCTTTGAAGTGAAGAGGCCCATTTTCCACAAGACTTTCATCACGGTGGAAATCTTTCCCTGGAGCAACATCAAAAATTGTTTATGCTGGGGGAATATAAAGTGAAGGTTACTGCGGGATTCTGGCCGCAAAGGAGGCCGTTCAGGGTATGAATTATGCTAATCGGCTCTGTGAACGGCAGCTGGCTGCAGCGTGGAGCGCCTGGCGTCGGCTGCAGTCCCCTTAATATCGCAGGATGTTTTGTTATTACGCTTACATCTAATGTGTGTAACATATGACAGCCCCCCCCCAATTTTAATCATCAGGAATTGAAAAATGATATAGTGGTTTTCTATGTAAAGTCTTTCTCCATGCAGTTGCCCCAAGATGCTTGACAGTGGTGCATGAAACAGGGAAAGAAAGAAAGAATGGACGAGAGGAACCAGAAACTACAGAGTAAAGAGAGAAACAAATCTCTGGGGGTGTAAGATCAACTGCCATCTACCCCCCTCACCAACCCAGGTCATGATGAAATTATAGAGTTCAGGAAAACTAGGTCTGCTTTAATAAAGGCAGAGGGTACTGTGGTCATAGTCTGAGTCCATCAGTGAGGCAGCTTTCCGTGCTGGTCTCCACAAGCCACAAGACTGTTAATCCCCACCCACGATGTCACGGTTTGTAAGCTGCATCTACAGTGTCACGCTTTTTTGGGACCGAACCAGGAGCACTGTTACATGATCAGCCTGGAAAGTCTGGGCTACAGTCTAAGGTGAGGCAAAGTTTGCTGACAGATTCCCTGAATCATGGGCACAAATGCAGATGCATCTTAAAGAAGTCTCTCTGTTAGCCTGATGTTTGTACCCAGCTGATTCCCATACTGTTTCTCTCAAAAGCCGTACCTTTCAGCTTTGCTGGCTATCAGGAAAGTGGGGGCAAAAAAAGCTTACCTCCTGTAAATTATGCCTGGAATATTGTGTATTTAGAAATAATCTCTCCTGATACCCGTCTGTTTAATAGGAGCTGCAAACTCTGGCGACTGAAGCAGCTGTTAGTTTGGCTTCCATAGTGCAGTCTTCATTCCTGATGCTTTGTCCTTCATGTCTGGTACATACCTGTCACTTTGCATTTTAAGCAGAGTGGGCATTTGTGCTATAGTCTGGCCACAGAACAAATGGTGGGATTGTTTTTACACCGTCGTCTTTGTTCCTTAGGAGCTTTTGAGCTTTAAACCAATTAGACAGCATTTTTGTAACGCAGTCTTGCATGACAGACTCTGGAGGTGGAATATTTTATGCGTGCTTAAGTGAAATCCCTATTAGACCAAAGGCGAGGATTACAGCTGAGATGTTCCTCACTGTGTGGATTTTTGTATTACCTTTCCTCTCCATTTTAACACTCATTTATTTTTAAACCGGAATCTCCCACTAGGTAGGAATCACTTGGCAGAGTGACTATTTAGACTATTTAGCCACTTAATTCTTAAGTATTTACATTTTGTAAAATTACTCAATATTATTTGCTGGTCATTACAGGTACATAGAGCATAATTATGGCTAAGTTGTACATAATGAGTCTCTAATGATGGGTTGGATTTAAACATTATTGCTCCGTCCGCTCACCCCATTGTCCCTCATTTTTCTGTGATTGCTCCATATTGCCTCGTGACTGCTGTGCCCTTAAAGCCCAAGCTACATTTGTCTGTCACTCTACACGCTGCGTGCCACGTTGAGTTACGCCACAAGCTCCGGGGGGGATGCTGTCTGCTCAGCAGATGCCCTCCCCCCTTGGGCTGATAGAATGCAGGTTTTTTTCTCCATCTTTCACCAAAAAAGAAGAAGGTGGGAAGAGACCTTGATTCTGACCCTAGGGAGAACGGCACTTTTTAAAATGATTTTTCTGTCTGTGTGCATTGTGAACATATCATGTTTCAAGTTTCATTATCATGTATGAAACTCTTGTGGGGTAGGGGATAGGTGCAAGGGGGGCCAATAGGATGGCGTGCACCATGATATAGGACAGGCAGCAGTGCAGTACAAGACAGATAGTAGCACGATAAAGGACAAAACAGCGCAGTGTAAGAATGAGCAAACAATAAAATATGTGGGGATAGGGATGCAGATATACCCCAGCACAGGAAAATAAATATTGATATAGTGCAGAAGTGTAATTTTAACAGTGTGCAGTACAATGCAGTGGGTGGACAAATGCAGCCCACTGACTGTTTAGCAAACTGATGGCTTGTTGAAAGAAATGATTTCTGAACCAGGTGCACATGCACTGGTAGTGCCTCCCAGAGGGCAGGAGTATGAATATGCTATAGTATCTGCATATATTTCTAATTCAGTCTCTGTGTCCTGCGTGTCACATGTCTGATGTATGCGCTGACGTTCCACCTGCCCTGCTTGTTACTTGTGAGCAGCATGCCAGAGACGGATAACAGAAGTCAGCCTTTTAGTGTGGCAGCAGTGACCACAGTGCATTTGATTTTGCAGTCACATGACATAAATTCAGCTTCATTGTGGCACTGGTAATCAGAACCAGAATTCATTTTATTGGCCAGATATACCTACAGGTACTAGGAATTTGTCTTGTGGTGCATATGTTACTGATAATTGTCAAGGAACATTTTGCATTAAATGAATTATTCTGTATTCTTCATCCCTGTAATGTCTGTCCTGTCATGAATGTTGCATCGTGGGTACAGGAGGAATGTCATTTCATTTCACTGTGATTCACTCATATGGCAGTGAAGCTGTACTTGAATTGACATATTTGACTTGATTCAAAGACAAGACAGAAAAAAACAATAATAAAATAGATTGTAAAATATAGGCCATAGTACAAATCCGTACAGATCAGTGCAGATTGAGTCTGACTGGATTCTGCACTCCAGGCTGGCATTCCAGTGGTCAGGATTCATTGGCGTCTGCTGGCAGGATGTCCCACTTTTGGTGCCCGGACAGCTGTGCCAGTCAGGTGAACAGTGGCGTGAATTATGGACGTTTCCATCAAACCGTTAGGCAGCTAGCTGTGTCTGCCACCCGCCGTAAAGTCTTACAGATGTCAGCACCTCCTTCGGGGGGCTCTCTGTTGTCAGAAACACTCTGTGTAAAGCCGCGTTTTCAATTCTCTGCACAGTGCAGTATGTGTACTCAGGTACTGCACCTAACTATGGTTTTATTGTTGGAGGAGGACGGGGAGGCAGCTTTAAAAGGAGAAGGCCATTCCTGTTTTATTGTTTGTATTATTGTTGTGTATCTAAGTATACAGGGTCACAGGGTCAGATGGGAGCCTCCCCCAGCAGGGAATGTCATTGTGTTGGTTTGAATCCCAGACCTGGCACACTGATGCTGATGTTGGGCCTTTGACTGAGGCCCTTAACTCTTAGTTGTTCCAGTGGTGCCCAATAAATGGCCAACCCAGGGCTGGGCAGGGACAAAATTTCAACCCTAGAATTTGAGATCCTTCATAGTAAATTTTGCCGACTGCGGGGATCCCAGTGAGAACTCATGCCAAGCGATTAATATTTGATGGCCCACACACTAGTCGTCTCACCGAGAAGTGTGTGTGTGTGTGTGTGTGTGTGTGCGCGTGTGTGCAGAAGAAGCATTCTAATGTATCTGTATTCATACTTGTACAAATGACAAAAAAGTTATTACTGTCATTGATACTCAGATTTCAGATTTTGCTGTCCCGAATGCTATATAAATACGTTTATGGTTGTGTGTGCTTAATAGTAGGGTTCTTTGTGAAGCAGTGCTTCATTGAGAGATGTTTGAGTTGCTCTAAACACGGCCATATGATTTACTGCCAGCTGGTAGGCCTCAACTGTGACTTAGGTAGCTTGTGGAGAAATCTATCAAACACTGTGGGGCACCGTGCCGTCTCTTAGCGGCTGAGAGAGTGAATCAGGATCCAGCAAGCTGGTAATGAATTATTATTGAGGTTTCAAGCTGTCAGTGAGGCAAACACAGTGAGAAATCGGTGGTGGTGTGGGGGGTGTTTTTAACAAACTACTTTGTGGCAGACATTCCCAAACTGGGAGAAGAGAGACAATCTGTGTTTTTTTTTTTAAAACACTTTACATGTTGCATTTCAATAGTGCATTGTGTGTGTGTGTCAGGCACTCTGTATGTAAATGTCTAAATGTAAAAGTCTAAAACTTTTAATTATATTTATGCTCATATAACCACCTGCTACAGTGGAAAAAATAATAAGCAATAAACAATTTGTTTTCTAATTCTTCATAATTCTCGTGTCCTAAACTATTTTGGTTAGAAATAGGGGCAGGCGATCATCCCAAAAAATTACATTGTGTTATATCTTTATAACACAAAATTGCGATCCACGATCTGAATTACAATCCTTGTTCCCGATTTTTAGATGTTTTGTCAAGAATACCCAGATTTGAACAAGCCAAGAACTTTTCTGTTAGCACTCTTTAAAACACAATATTACATTAAAGACACTGTTTTCTAAATGGTAATTAATAAATAAATGCATGAGGATCTGGCTGCAGAACACTGGGTGATATCCTCTAGGAGGACCTTCAGTGCAGGATGTTATGTTATTGCAACATCAGGGAGCTGACTGTGAGTCTCTCTTAAAATATGTATTTGCCATTTCTGTGATATTAGTCCAACATCAGGAACGCATGTTAATAGTCTATTTTAAATTTGCTATTTCGGTGTGAAATATGGCTTTTAAAGGGAACAAGGTGCTAGCTATCCAGATGTTCAGCCTACTGAGTACTCTTGTGGGCAACATGTACAGGTCATGTGATGTCCAGCCCCACAGTGGAGGTCCTCCTAATAGAGCTGGCCCAGTGTTCTGCAGCTGCACCCTTCTCAGGTTTGTCGTATTACCTTTGGAAGTGTCATCCATGGTCCAACCAATATTTACAGATAACTTTGTGAAATATCTGATTCTGCATGCCCAATTTGAACCTTGCACGTCTGCACATGTGCAGCAATATACACTCACCTAAAGGATTATTAGGAACACCATACTAATACGGTGTTTGACCCCCTTTCGCCTTCCGAACTGCCTTAATTCTACGTGGCATTGATTCAACAAGGTGCTGAAAGCATTCTTTAGAAATGTTGGCCCATATTGAT
>JAODLC010000113.1:31616648-31626669 GCA_026781145.1 Hippopotamyrus pictus
GTTTTCCATTATTTCTTATGGGAAAAATTTGATCAGAACTCGAACTTTTTAGGATTCGATCCGGAGTCCGGAACGGAATAAGTTCGAGAACCGAGGTACCACTGTAGTTCATCTGCTATTTCAGTCTCACTCCATCTCCCACAACAAGGTGATACACTGCTTGAATTAAGGTTGTAATGTTTTTGGTCACTTATTTGTGATTTTAGTTCAACAAAGGGATTTGTTTTGTCCTAGAACATATAAAGGAAGACTCAAAAACTCAAACTCAAATATCTGGACTATAAGTAACACAAGCTATACATTAATGTGTAAAGAATAAATAAAAACACAGGGAAAATATTGTGCATATTAATGGCAACATGCACTAATATCCAGTAGTATTTTCTGACTTATTACTGCGTCATATCAAATTAAGTGACCATCTAGACAAAAAAGTACCGTGCTGCAATGAAGTTTTTTGTTTGAAACCAGTAATGTCTTAATCACGGGTTTTGCCCTTTAAATTGATATTTGTTAATTCAATTTTTACTACGTTTTCTTTAATATTACTGACATGAGTTCACCAGGCAATACTTTATACATTATTCAAAAGTCAGAGAGCTACCTAGGTAGGATGCAGTAGGTAAAATATATAATAGCAAATTTAAATATGATTACATATAATAATATATAGGAGTGATGATTGTTTACTTAATGAGAGCTGGGCACAGAGGGATCCATGTAACAGCTTATTATTATATTAATGCATATTAATGAAACAATCATTAAACTATGTGAGCTGCTATAAATGATGACCGGGAGCCTGTAACCTGCTGTAGTTAAAGCTGTTGCCTAACTGCGTAGTTCTTCATGGTTAAATGCTAAATCTCTGACCGAAAAACCACAAACTGCTGCCTCAGCGATGAGTGATTGCAGCTAATAACTTCTCTTAATTTATCTTAATTTTTCAAGACCTATGAGGTAAAAGAATGAGAACGTTGCTTTTTTTTTTGTAAGTCGCAAAACCAGACATTTCTGCCCATGGTTTGTAGCTATCACCAGTCACTTGGGCAATTTGTTTATGTAAAGTTGGCAATTAAAAGTCACTTAACGATCCTGAAACTTAACAGAATAATTTGTTTTTCTTTTATCATGATGGCAGTTACAATAGGCTTTATTTTATTGTATTGTTAATTATTCCTGCACGTGAACATATTAAGTTATTAAATGAATTAAAACCAGTGACCAGCTGGTAATAGTTGAGAATGCATGAATGATGTCATATATTAATACTTTTAAAATGTATAATCAGGATTTTTGTAATGATAGTATTGTGACAATGTTTATTCAGAAAACAACAAACGGTAAGTCGGAAATTTATCTCCTATCTATCTATCTATCTATCTATCTATCTATCTATCTATCGATCTATCGATCGATCTATCTATCCTCTTTTTTTGAAGATGTATTACACCTATATTATGTAGTCCTCATGCAAAATAACAGAACATACAAACACACATGCTTGGGTCTTTAATTGTTGTCTCTTGCCAGACAATTGCCTTTCCTTCTAGCTTTGCAACGCATTCTGGGAAATTCCGGTCTTGTGTGCAAAAGGCATTGTCTTTTCAGTTCCTCAAGGCTTTTGACACTGGTTAAATTTGCCTGATACATACCGTGTGCATGGATAAATATGTGGGGAAGGCTGCTGTGCTTTTACTGCCACAAACTGCCGTGTTCTGCCTTTAATCATTGTCCAAGGTATACTTTTTTCATTTTTTCCCTACTTTGCTTTTCCACTGTGAGGTCCAAGAATAGTTAAAATTAGGGTACTTGTTTTTTTCTGAGTGAAGCTGTCATCAGTTTGTTAAGAAAACCAGAAAAGCACAGAGAAATGGGGCTATGCAAAGGTCATGCATTTATCATAAAGCCAGGTACTTAGTCATTTCGAAGAGTTACATGACTAACAACTTTTAGAGTGCTGGAGGGATTTTTCCTTTTGGAACATCAATAGATAGCCCATCCAGGGTGTCGCCTGCATTGTGCCCTGTAGTTGTGTCTTCAGGCCACCCTGAGCGGGATAAGACGTTGGAAAATGGATAGATAGAAATCAATAAATTGTACATGAGGGTACCATGAGTAGTGGATTTTTTCCAGTGTAAGGAGCGTGCAATGATACAGACCACCTCAGTCTCCTGCCACTAACACCCAAATTTTCCCTTGAAGTTGGAGGACCTGCTTGCAAGGCTGGATGCAGGTTAACGTCATTCTCAGGGCAAAGCAATTGCCGGTTAAGGGCCTTGCAGAAGGACCCAAGAGAGTAGGATCACTCCTGACTGTTATGGGAATCAAACCGTCAACCTTCCAATTGCCAGAGTAGATCTTTAACCTCAGAGCCACCCCTACACCCTTTCCTAGGGAGTATGTCATAAGTGTTTATTTGTACCTTCATTTGCCTCTGAAGTTCTCTTCCTTCTTTCTGCGCTGTCAGGATTCCTGTGCAGTGACGGGACAAATTCCCGGTTGTAGGGGTTATTGCCTTTTCTGTCTCAGAGATGGCCAGGAGTGAGGACTATCCTTAGAATGCCTGCAGCTTCCTGACCATGTGGGGGTGCTTGGTGTAATTTAATTTCTTGACCATGTGGGGGTGCTGACTTTCTGATCCAATGAAAAAGAGACATTTGAACTGTAGCATTATTTATATGCATCCATAAACCGTGTTTTAGTGCTTGGCTGAGGCCTCCAGGTGGTCATGACGGATCTGCGCTGCTAATTTAATGAATTGGGGAATGTGAGGGATGCTGTTTCTTGCCTTAAGGCTGCCCTTCTTGGCTGTACAGACTCATGGCTGGAGCAGATCCCATGAAAAAGGTGAAAATGGGGGGGGGAGGATGGTAAATAACTGGACATTGCAAAAGACACAACTTGAACATTGGGCACCATCATTAAGAAGATTGCATGCAATTTGGATGCACACAATTTTTTAATTATCTTTGACAAATGTGGCTGCTTTCTTTATCAGACAGCAACCTGATTTAAATGTAAATGGTGGATGGCCGCCACCTTCCCCAAAGTGGGGACCGCAACATGGGGGGTGGGGTCCAGGGAGCAGCGGGGCCTGTCAGGCTTCCAGCACAAGCTCGTCCACTTTTTGTTGTGAACTCGCAGCCCCATTGTAGAAACAGGGGTTTAATGAGGGAGAGGGATCTTATGAATAACAATGAACTTGTTGAATGGCTATTAACTGCTGCTCCTGGATGGCTCTCCTGTGATCCCCATGTGCTCTGGCTTCTGCTTCCCTGCTGTTTTGTCGCCATCACAAATTATTCTATATGACCCGTGCATTTGCTGAAAATCAGGTTATTTTGTAAAACTAATTGGTTCCTGCAGTGTTGGCTGAATCATAGCTGCCCCATCTCTGACGTAAAGCAAGGACTTAATTTGTGAGTCCTGCCCTCATGTCCAGAAAATGTGGCCCCGTCCTGCCATAATGCCTGAAATACATGATGCTGCTTTGTTGTCAAGCTGCTTCTATATCAGAATGCATAGCTCAAAAAGTTCACGAGGGTGCTAATTTAAGAGAATGGTTTAGAATGTGTAAAGTCATCACTTTTAATTGCTTTATGATTCTCTGTTATGGGTGAACCTACAATTACTCCTAACTTTAATCATGGAATTATCACAAGCCTGTGATTAATTTCATTTAATGAAGTGGTGCCATTTGCATCACATGAATAATGTTAAAATGTTGTCACACAAGTGCTTAATTTGTGTAGTTGGATGAATAAATCATTTAATCACCTTTTGATAGTCAGGTGATGGTTTGTGGTGTATCTTAATCAGTCCATCCATCCATCATGTTTTTGTTTTTTCTTCTATTAAAGGACTTTGTATTCCTAATGTGAATCCCAAATATTCATGACAGAAGAATGTTCTTCTGTTTTTTCATCAAGTAGGTTCTTAAATTCTACAGAATTCTACTTTAGATCAATAACAGTGGACTGACCATGGCAGAGCTGTGGACCCAAGCAAGTCTGCTAGAGTCTCTCTGGTGGCATAGCTGATATGTAGCCGTGCTGGGTTGCAGTTTCCGGACCTGCGCTCTCAGGGCTCAACTGTGGCAGCTCACTTTGGTTGTAGGTTTTTCTAAATTATTTTTTCACATAAAATTAAGAAATTTAGCAACCTTAAAGCAGATTTTACTTATAGAAAATATCTCATCACGTTGCATGTAAGGTCTTATTGATTATCTACTATTTTAAGTGTGCCAAATATTAGAAAACTTTCTTTTGAAAAACTACTAAAAGTGGGTCAGCAATATAGACTGTGGAGCCTTTGTGGTTAAGGTTGTGTTCAGCAATTTTGTTCCATACGATACTGGATTACTTGTATTTCATAGTACTTTTGTTTTCTGAACACTTTCTGTGTGTTAGATATTTTAAACTTCATTCTGCATTTGTGCTGTTCAGTATATCTGTATTCAGTGCTAAAAGGTGGTATGTACAAAATGTTTTGTGCATCAGTTGCTTAATCGCAGTTGGAAAAAAAAGCTGCATTTTAATTAATGTTACTTAGAGGTGATTACTTAGCCACTTAGCCGGTTTCTTTTCACTATAGTAATGGTAATGTTCATCAGTGCCGCTGCTGTGTAAATAGCATCACCTAGAAGGCTGTTATTTAGCCATTTGGTCATTTAAGACAATGTAATCCTTAATGTAATTAAAAGTTTTTCTTCTAAAATGTGTCCATCTTAATTTTTCAAGTGAGCAACATCATGCCAACAATGAAAAACAGATAAGTAAAAATGATGTATGGTGACAAATTTAATAAATGTATGTAATAGGAGTCTTCACCTCTAAGAGCCATATAGGTTTAATAACATAAAGTAGCACTGTCTCATTTTTTATTTTTTTTTTTTTAATAAAAAATTAGATCTGCAATTATTTGTATAACATTATCAGCATAATCCTTGTATATGATATGATAATTATGCAGTCTTCATAAACTTAGTAGAAGATAATATAGCTATAGATATTACAGATGGCAGTGAGTGGTTCTGTGCAGTTCATCCTTGTTTACTCACACTTTTGCATTCCATGACTTTCTTGATGATGTAGTTGGGTTTGCATGAGGCCTGTCACAAATTAAATTTTGGCCAGCATTTGATGAACAAACAAGTACAACCCCTGATAGTTTAGGAGTGTCTGCCAATAGTTGCTCTGTCTTTTCATTTTATTTTAAATCTACAAGGCAGGCCTTGCTAATATTGTACATCACCAACTGGTAGCCCATTTGATTAACACATGCAGATGGAAATCCCCCCCACCCCCTTTACGTGCTGGATGGTGAGGGGTTGATTCTAAAAATGCAGCTAAATGGAAACGGGAACTGACCAGCGTGCTGGCAGGGTCAGGACGACCTGATCCAGACAGTTATGAAAGGGGAACTTATGGCGCATTGTTTCTGTATTCTAAAAGAGACTAGGCTATTTTTGCTTAACTAGGGGAAAGGTGCAAAGCGCTTGTGTGATATGTACTAACTGACTAATTAGAGCAAATGTCAATATGTTCATGTCACGTAGATGGAAAAGTACCAAGAGAGAGGGCAACACCCCGCAGGGGCTATATAAGCACACGCCCGACAACTATGGATTGAGCCTCTTACTGTACATGCTGAATGTATGTCAGATAGTCGCTCCCGATTGCAATTGATTAGAGAATAAACTACTGACATGCAACTACTCCTCGTCTCTGCTGTGAATCTCTTCTCATCAACGGACCCGGTGGAGACGGTGAACTCCAACAATGGTCATTTAGTATATTGTGTGTAATTGTGTATTATTGTTACCAAGTCCAGTTACTTTGGTGTTTTAGTATTTCTGTGTTTATTAACCATAGATGAAGGGAACAATGAAAATGCGCCTTAGTGCTGTGGTCCCAGATCCTTTCTATTCAGTTATTGAAGTGTCTTTTTAAAAACACATTTTTGAATAGAGACATTGATGAATTTCTGGTCTCTGCAGTGAACTTTCTGAACAAATGCCTGTTTAGTGTTCTGTACGTCTTTGATTCTGCATTAATTGCAACAAATACAAAATGTAACCTGTCTGCACAAGTCTGGACAGATGTTGACCAATTAAAAACAGAAGGATTTGCCTTTCATTGGAATCTGTGGAATGCCTGGAATCCACAGACTCATCACAAAAAAATCACTGTAGAATGGGGGAAAGTTAATTGAGTGTTTTGTGAGAACGACGACCTGCACTGCAAGCTTTCGTAACGAACCCTACCAGGCTACCTGATTTTTTAGGGTACGTTTAGCATAGCATAGACCACAGAGATTTGTACCTATGTTTGCCTGGGTCTTGTTAGCTAGATCTCTGCTGTATAATTGGAAAAATGTTTGCCCAAGCCCATCAGCCACATAGTCAGGGTTGAGTTTCTGCTTATCAGCTGTACCTTAAATTGATTAAATGGTTCTTGCTCACTGTTGGTTTTTGTAGTTTATTCATTTATTTCTTATACATAATTGTTCCCAAGGACACTGTATTCAGCAAGATGAGCAGTACAGAACAGCCAATCAAGGAGTAGACATGCAGCTTTACACGTGGTCTATTAACCTGAACAAGATTGAAGAACAGATGCCTTCCAGTTACGGATTCATCTTCTGCCCCTGGTTTCATTTGTGTGGAGTTTTTTTTTCATGTTCTGCCTACATTTGTGTGGGTCAGATGTGCCCTGTGATGGACTGGCGTCCCATCCAGGGAGTCCCCTGCCCTGTACCCTGTGATGGACTGGCATCCCATCCAGGGTGTCCCCTGCCTTGTGCCCTGTGATGCCTGGGACAGGCACCCTGCTGAAATAATACCAACATGAAGAGGTCAGCTAAAGAGGTGGTCTTGTCGCCTTCAATTAATCAATCAAGAAAGCAATTGATCAGCCAATCAATCAAATGCTCACAAGCCTGTGACCTTCTGGCCCTCAAATTAACCTGTCCGTTACTGATTTATGAGTAGGTTTTCTAAACATTTGAAACAATGGCAACATAAGCTTGTATAACTATTGCCGCATTAATTCTTAGTTTTTTTTTTTCCTGCTTTCCCAATGAGCAGCTAAAAATATATGAAGTATATGAAGTATTTAAAAGAAGTCAAATAAACCCAAGCCTAGATGCAGTCAGTAGTGTCATTAAAAAAAATAATAATCCACCAACAGTCCACTCCATGTAGTCCTAATCAATTGCATTAATTTAGCTCACCATGGAGACCCCAGTGATGCATTTTATTGATCGGGCCTTTAGTTGTATGAAGTTCAGGAAGAGGATCTCGCCCTTCAGCTGAACCCAGCCATCTAAAGCTTATTTGAAACAAATAATTAAAAAATTCAGCTAAGCTCATATCCTAACTTGTAGTGCGTAATCAGCTCCAGGACCAGGTATCCTTCTTTGATGACTTTTTAGGAGAACTCTATTTATAGGCATCCGCTCGGATCTCTTAAAGCTGCTCTTGGGTGGGTGGAGCCTGCAGTATCCATGCTTCCTTCCGAAGCTACAGAGTGCAGCTGCATCTTAAGGCCTTTACCCATCAGGCAGTTCTCGACTGATGTAAGTGATCCGTACCACAGTCACTTATCTAAGTCAGATTTTGTGTAAGTTGGATTGACTCCCCCAGACCACTGAAGACACCATATAGCAAAAAACAAATAAACCAAAAATATACTAGTAATTTGCACTAAAGAACAAATATTAAGTAAATGAAATGAAGTGTTAATTTACTGACGTAGGCTGCCTTTTTCCATTAGTAGTTCCACAAATGGATGTTTTTCGCACGAATAAGTTGAGAATTGCCTGTATTTAACATAAGTAGTCAGCAAAATAGTAATAAAAGGACAATAGTTTTTTTTCTTACACGCAAACAGTTGCTGTTGTCTTCACACAGAGCTTGGAAGAACATTCTCTAGCTTTCTTCCAGTTAACTTGGTGAAAGTTATGAAGCAAATGCATACAAGTTTGGCATCGTGTTTGTTTAATAATTTTAGTATTTTTTATAGAGCAGTATTTGTTTCTTGAAGGTGATTAATGCAGAATATGGAAAACAGTTACTGTAGCAATTGTAATGTGTTCTATATTCCAGTATCTTGGTTAGAGCTGCTGTGATGTTTCCAATATTAGCTATTTGGTTGTCAGTTTAACCCTCCACTGTCCATTGGCCAGTGGTAGTATAATGTTAAGGTTAACATTAAGCCATGTTTTACATGATTATTGATGTGTCACTGGTCACTTTTATCTGGAGAGTTGTGCATGCATTTTTATTAATCTCTTCTCTAATGTGAACTTCAGTGTATTCAGAATTTCCGTCTCTGAATTTAAATGCTTTTCTCTCATACTGAATATTTTTATATGTTATTGAGTTCAAATGAATTCCTCCCAGCTATAGCTACAGAACAGAATCTTGTTAACCCATTTTCATTTTTTTCTGGTTCAAATGCTCTCGGCAAACATGTAAACCAACAGCCATCAGAAGTGGTAAGCCACACAGTGCATTTAAATTGAAATATTGTGTGTGTGTGTGTGGGGATTAGGTCTATATTACAATGTGATAAAAACCTTTTATTTTTATGATGTGGGGGCCATTTTTCAGATCCCCACAAAGATCTATGATCTTCTGTTTTGTATGTTTACTTATGGTTAATGTTAGGGCTGGGTAGAGTTAAGGTTGTCATAGTTGGGATTAGGGTTATGCCCATAAAAATGAATGGATAGTCCCCTCAAAGATATGAATACAAATGTGTGTGTGTCTATGTCTATCAGTCATTCTGGCCAAAAATGAGGCCAGAATGATATGGTCTACATTTTGACTGTCTCTCTCAGGCTTCGGTCGGTAATCTACAAAGTTAGTTCATAGTGGCTGCAGGCCAATATTTCACAGTTTTCTTTATTTGAATAATAAGGAAGCCGGTTGGTTGTGGTCAAGACCCCTGTTCACACTGATAATATTTAGAATGAAATTTGCTGCCTTATAAATTTTAAATCTCATGCAACATGCGCATATTGGCTACCATGCATGTATTAACTGTCACATTTATTGATATCTAGTAAATATACAGGAATGGGCATAACTGGTGCGCATTTGCCTTTAAAAACGATACGTGCGACAATCGGTTGTTTGTAAAAGCGCAAATGTGTACTTATTTTATGTTCATTTGCACTGCTATGACAGGAAAATACCTTGTATTTTAACCTAAATACTGCAAATGAAGTAGAGCTGGCATATATAAAGATTAAAATGCATTAGATTGATAATCCAGTGACATGAAGTTAACGCTTTAGTGCTCAGCTGCTGGACCAGACGGACATATCCTGTGGCTCTTTATTCTCATGTTACTCTTAGTTTTCTGCAAACAGGTCCTTTCTGAGCAATACCCACCTTCAGAGCCTGCTCTGTTTTCTGCTCTCTTGTTCTTATGGTGAGATGAGCACTTTCTCTTCTCAAAAGTGCTTTAATTTGTCTTAAACCTGTGACGCCTGCATTTCTCTCTTTCACCTTGTGAAGGATGGATTGGTTCAGGTCTTTATGGCCCCTCCGGTCCTCTCTGAGCTTTCTGTAAGTCATCATGAGGTAGGCTGTGTGGGACGATGCATAACTGCCCCCCGCCCCCATCTCCTGCATCCCTCAAAAAGCAAAATCTCAGCTCTGAGAAAAATTTGTGTTCGCATTTTTTGTGACATGAATCATAGAGATTTTCGTTGTCATTTACCCACGCTCTGGGAATTAGCTGTGCAGGTGCTAATTGTCTGTGTATATTAGACAGAAGGCTTTATATGCCTAAAGAGCAACAGATTGCCGTACAACATAAATGCAGTTTTAAGAGCTTCAGTAAATCCAGTAAGAACTGGAAAAAAAGATTCAACATGTTTTCCTCTGTACGGTTAAGTTTTATTTATGTGACGTGCAGAGAATACAATAAAGTAAAACCGGTCTAAGTCGACACTCGCGGGACCAGCTTAAAAGTGACGACTTGGAGAATTGACGAGATACACCTAA
>JAODLC010000113.1:31656243-31671922 GCA_026781145.1 Hippopotamyrus pictus
ATCTAAAATTGGTACATAAACAAAAGTGTGTTTTTTTTCTTGTGCATTTAAGACATACTCAACTGGATCAATAACAGTATAGTTCTTTCTATAAAATGACTGCCTTTTGCACTCTGTGCCAAGAGACCCCTCCCTGGAAAGCAATTTGAATGGGTTCAAAGTATGTATTTCTTCAGTCAATAAAGTTACAACAGAATCATCCACTATACAATTATTGTCTTTCAAAACTGTATCAATGACAGTCTTTATATTTTGCGCAAATTCTCCAATGCAAAATAACTCATCAATTATTTCCTGTACTGCTGAATTTGAAACATGTAGAAGTGCTTGCATGCAGAGAAATAAAGAACCCAACTGACGATGAATGGCATCTCCATTTTCTAGTCTAGGTTCAGCCTCGGGTAAAAAATCACATACAAGTAAATTTTCAGTGTCTGAAACAAAATCGTCTTCTGTTAAAGTTTCCGAAAGTGTGCTGTTCACCAAAAGCTTTGTTCTGAAATTTTCTAAGGTGGAAGACTTATGATTGCGACTTCTGTGAGCAGTGAATGTTGACAGCACACAAGACTTAAAAAAAGCAACCTTTGAATGGACATTTAACAACTTCTTTGTTTCTTAAATGAATCTTCAGCTGAGTGAAGTATTTCTTAATGTCACTTGGCTAAAAGAAGGTACACGATTCACAGGATAATTTGGTTACTATTTTCAAAGCTTCTCTTATATGCTCTTTCAAATGAATTTTAAGTTCTGCTTGGGTGCAAAATGTTCTCAAACAGTCCTCGTAAATACAGAGAAGGCCTGAAGATGTTCTATAATGCCCATGATGCTCTTTGTAGTGCTATATTATTCTTCCTTGGCCATTAGTGGAGAAAGGACAAAACTTACATTTCCACTTCATGAAAGACCCTGCTTGACGAAATCCAAAAGGAGAAGAAACAAAAAATGAACTGGCAGTACATTATCACTTTACAATTATTAGGTTAATTATTAGGTTAATCAAAAATATGCAATCAAATATATGAACCCACTTCAGCTGCCAAATATAATAGAAAGCCCAAGAAATGCCATTAACTCACACTATAAATTACTGTGATCGCTCTTAAACAGATGTTTTGCAAAACTTTTGAAAATGAAAAAGCAAGTAAAAACTTAAGGTGATTACGTTCGGACCTAAATACCTGGGAGTAATTAGCCTCGACTGCGTAATGAACTACAGTCGAATCCGGTTAAGTGCACGGCCTCCGGTCCAGACTACAACTTGCACTTAAACGGAGCGTGCGTTTATCCGTATTGACCCAGCCACGTGGTTATCAAGTGCACCCCCACCATACCCGTCGCTACAAGAACTACACACTGAATCTCAATCAGCAAAACATGTTCTGTACATACCGCAATGACGGCAAGCATGACAGCATAATATAGTCCAAGCACATAACGCGTAATGTTCTGTTTAATGCTACGAAAAGTAGTCCTTAATCGTCTTTTGAGTGCTGTTTTTACGATTTAGTGCGTGCAACTGATCTGTTAGTCCGTAAAGCGCTCCGTAGCCGTCGCAGCCGCCGGCCTCCAGGTAAGCACAAATTAACTTTAATCAAAACACTTTAACTGTAGCCAAATTTTAGAGATTTTAGGCGTGCAGATATCCGAACTCAATATGCATTGGCCACATGTAGGCCGGACCAAATGAGTGCATGCACATAAGCGGATCATGCGCTTATCGCTGGTGCGCTTAACCGATGTCATTTGCCTATAACTTGGCTGGGCTAAAAACGGGACCGAAGACCTGTCGTGCAGTTAGGCAGATCGTGCGCTTAAGCGACGTGCACTTAGCTGGAGCCAACTATAGTCAAGAATCTGGAACCGATTGCACAAAACACTATGGGCCGGTTTCCCAGTCAAAGATTAACCTTAGTCCTGGACTAAACTGCATTTCGATTTTACATAAAATCGGCTGTACAAAACACAATTAAGTCTTTCCCTTAAAGTTTCCTTAAAATGTTCACTTAAGTATTTAAGTTTGTAAGGAAAACAACTGTATCAGGCGGTAAGTGAAGAAAATGAATGTATCCCAAGAAGACGCTTCCGCGACTGGGAGATCTGGAATGGATACAATTGATAGGATTACTCAGTTGAATTTGCATTATAGACTTGACCGGCAGTCGATTTATTTTTAGTTTTCCACAGATTAAAAGTCAAGGTGATATTATTCCGTTAACAAGCGCAGGCAAGTTTCCCCACCTGTGTAACACCAGCACCAGCAAGAAGACAGACCGAAGTATGTCGGAATTTTCCAATACAGATGTATAGAAACTGTACAATTTCATTGCTGTAACATTTCAGTCACTACAGAATATCCTTTAAGGTTTTTCCTTAATTAAGGAAAAAACGAAAAATTAAAATTAGTTTAAGGGATTCCGTGCAGTATCATTAAATTAATCCCTTACCTAAGGAGAAATTAAATCTTAGGCCCGGTTTCCTGGACAAGGATTAAGCCATGTCCTGGACTAAACATGCAAAATTCCAGTTTATTCCAGACTAGTCTTAATCTTTGTCCGGGAAACCGTATCTATGTGTCATACTTAAGAGAAAAACGTAAGGTGTTTGTGCAACCGGCCCCTGAAACTTTATTAGCTAACGCTTACTCGCAAGATAACATGATGCTCAAGGACATATTTTGTTGTATTTTTTATTCCAGTAATGTTACAAGCATTTAGGGAATTTGTACTTTTTGTATTTTTAAAGATAATCTGAAAACATGCCTGCCTACTTAAATAATCGCGAAATGCTTTAGTGGTTTATATTAAACTACTTTACCGTTTGAGGAAATGAATGAGCTATGACTAACTTTTCCTTTTCAATACAACAAAAAACCACAACATTATTTCACTGCTAATCAACACAAACTCAAAAACAGAATTTTAAGAAAAAATTATAGACTCACCTCCTGCTAACATTCTTTCTCCGCAGAGAAACTTAACGCACCCTAACTCACTAAAAGATTTATTGTTCAGTTGCTCTTTGCCCGCCTCTTTTCGTGGTCCTTTATCAAAAACGTGCGTTTTTTTTGACGTTACGCCTCCCCTTACTTTTTAAGCTTAACTCATGTCTGTAAGTTTTAACATTGAAAACACTGACAAAAATCAGAAGCAGTCAAGACAATTGATTATTTTAAGTTTAATTTTTGAAAATGTATAAACTTGAGTTCAATATCCAAAACTTGTCAAGGCAATTGGAGTTAAAAAGATTAAATAAGTTGTTGTAGCTTAATGAGGCTGTAATGTTTTACAGTGTAGAGCAGGGATGGACAATCTTATCCAGAAAGTCCGTTGTGTGTGCGAATTTTCGCTGCAGCAGCCGGCTTAGATTACTAATTAGAGGACTGATTGGCTGAAGAGTCCTCACACCTGTGTTTGAGCAGCTGACCTAAAGGTTATCCCAAAAACCTGCATACACACCAGCCCTTTGCGGATTGCCCACCCCTGGGCTATTGTGTAGCATGAATGTAAGCATAAACCAGCAAACTGGATAAAACAGAAGGGTAACAAAATATATAAGTCATCTTGTGTTTAATTTTTTTCTCAGGATGATGTCAATACATATCTTTGTTTTCTCAATACATTTGTCATATGGCTTAATAATGGTAACGTATCGTATATATGTGATCACACAAAACACAAGCAACAATGTCTGAATTGACTTTGGACAGAAAGATGTCATGGTGAAGACAAATGATGAACAAATATGCCCCTTTAAATTCAGTTGATTTTCCTTCAGTGTTTTCCACCATGAAATATTTGTTGACTTCAAACCATAAAATAGCTCTATAAATGTTAAGGTATTGATAAGCACATATACTGTATACATGTGGGAAGATGGTGGCACAGGTGGTAGTGCTAATTGTTCGGCAACCGGAGGGTTGCAGTTTCGAGCCCTGGTTCCTCCTGACCCCAGCAAAGTGTCCTTGAGCAAGACACTGAACCCCAAATTGCTCCCGGTGTGCAGGTTGGCGCCTTGCATGCCAGCCTCCGCCACCGGTGTATGAATGTGAGGCATGAATTGTAAAGCGCTTTGAGTACTCGTAGGAGTAGAAAAGCGCTATATAAATGCAGTCCATTTACCATTTATGTGTACTCTCACTGTACATGGTACATTAATTGATGTGTATACGCTTGCTGCGGTGACTTTCTTCCTATAAAATGAATGTGTGAATCTCAACAGTTATATGAGTTATTGCCCCATATCAAGGTATCTATCAAAACTAGTAACGTACTTGAACAAGGCTCAGAATTACATTCCATTCAACACTGCCACACAAGTAACAGTTGACCTAAAGGTTATCCCAAAAACATGCACAGACCTATGGCCTATTCCAGATAAGATTGGCCACCCCTGGTGTAGAGAGAACATCACTACAGAGAGATTTTGCATCATCACTGCTAAGAAATTACATCACCATGGAGAGATTACATCATCACTGTGGAGGCAACACAACTTGGGCTTCCTGTACTGGTTTGATGGGGCTGCATCCGGAGGAGGGGTGTCCAGCAGTGTCCATTCTGCTGGCTGGATGGTGCCCAGTTTTTCCACCAAACCTAGAAGGCAGGCCCCTCACTCCATCCTGAGATTTTCTGTGGTGGCTCTGCAGAAATGAAAGGCTGATGAAGAGGAGGCAGTTTGCGGTTTCCTTGCACTGTCAGGCTCTCACGGTCTGTTTTTGATCCCAAAACAACAGCCTCTCTGTGTACCCACCACAGAGTTTTACTGTGTTTTACAGCCTGCAGTTTGCTATGTGTATGCCAGCCCACTCGCACACCCCAGGAGCGTCAAATCAGAGCAGTCGTGCACTGTCCCAGGATATTAGGTCACCAACATTCGCTTATGATCCAGCGCATAGGTGTTAACGTGCAGCACATTGTCATCACTAGTGCTGCTGTCTTTTTAATTACTGTTATGAATAACTCCAGCATTTTCCCTCCACAAAGCACTCCCACCTCTGTGGGATTACTTCAGGTATTACAGCAGGTAATGGAGAGGTGGTGCATCATTTTCATTTACTTAGCATACAGTTCTATGCAAAGCAATATACATTTTTGAGAAAGCAAGGCTTCAAGGGACCAACAGTGATATCATTCCACCAACCCTTGGATTTGAACCAGCAACCTTCTGATCACAGGCACAGCACCCTAACCCCCGAGCCGCACACCGCCATCCCCAGTCCAACCCACCCCACGGTGCCATGGGAGTGCATGAATAACTAAACCATTCTGTGTGCATGCAGACGTCAGTCTCACCAGCATGGCTCATGCAAATATTTGGCAATTAACAGCATTGCCAGGCATTGTTTTCACAACATTCTGCAATAGAAAAACATTTCTGAAAATAATTTTTTACTGATTGGTGGGAGATTAGTTTAATCTGTTTATTTCATGATGCTTGAAATGCATGTTTTTTGCATTTTTCATTTGAATAGCTAGTTTCTCATCGACTGAAATGTCATTTGAATAGGTTTACTTGAGTGCATCGATACCCTGCATATTCAGAGGAAGCACTTTCCTGGAAACCAGTCTGTAATACTGCTGCTTGCTTATTTGAGATGCATCCAGGTGACCCACGTGGGACAGGGGACATGTGCATATCAGTACTTACTTGCCTTTACGACCATTTTATTTCCAGAATCTTCAGTTTATCTTTTTATTTAAATGTATTATAACATTTTGCATTTTTCAGAGATGTTCTATATCAGACATCCATGAGACACTCAGTGGCAGGTCGTTAATGTGAAACCTGGAAGATTCAGAGTCTGTTTTTTTAGACTGCTTCGAGTCAAAACCACTATAGCACACTTTGCTGTTTATGCTGGTTCTTGTATGATTTTAAGGAAGTAGTTAGCTGTCTTTTGTCATCTTAATTTATCCCACTCAAACTGTAGTGTGATTAAATACAGAAGCTAAGTGTATGCTATTACAGTGTAGCAGCTAAATCTGGAACTGGAGCTTGCCACGTTTTGGCAGCACGTTACTATCATTTAAGGGAGCAGTGAACAACGCTTGAGATTTCGGCACAGCCAGTCAACACTGTGCACCACTGCTATCAGTTTTATAACAGGAATTAAGGTGTAATCGAGTAGAAGACATTAAGAAAATGGAGTGGCGGAAGACTGAAGTCCCTGCTGCGATGCACCAGGGTGAGGCTTGTGTTTGCTTTTCTGCTCTGAAATTACAACCATTTCAGCTTGTTTTGCTGAATTCAGAATTATACTAATGGCAGCTCTCTGAGTGTATTTATGCTCCATATATAATGAATGATTTAGGACAAGTCTGATATTACTGTGACAAGAGGCTAGATTTGGAAGTGGTAGTAATGGTGCTGCTATTACTGATGGGAGGTCAGTGTCTCAGCAACTTAGGACAATTCACCTATGATTGGCAGGTCACCAGGGTCAACAGAGTGATTCCACTGAATCAGAATCTGAAAACTTTTATTATCCCAGAGGAAACTATTTATGATTTCCAACTGCAGAGTACGCAACTACTCAAAAAGGCCAAAACGAACAATATACAGTACACATACAACATGCAACAAGCTCTGAATAAAAATAAACAAGTATGACTTATAGATATGGTAATCAATATATAGGTGGATGAGTCAGTAATCGTACTGAACACTGCAGGAGATGCAGATCCCCAGTGTAACGACCTGGTATTGAATCGCTTTTACAAGCCGAGATTGATGCGACATTGACCTATGAAACATCTACACTGACTTGGGGATGTGCATCTGGGCACATCTGTCCAGGCCAGACCCCTTACCGTTAGTGAGCCAGCGGACACTGGGGTTCCCCCACGTACTGACCTGTGATGCCTTGGAAGCATTTGGTGGGTCAGGTTACACCACTGAATCTGCAGTTCCATTAGGTCAAGCGGCTTCTCTCTCGTGGTGAGTCAGGTCTGCGATGCGTGATGGGGAGCTACTGACCCCAGATGCACTGGCCTTCATGAGTCCTCGATGACCCAGAGCAGAGGCAGGCGTGGTTCATACACAGCTCTATAACAATCCCCTCAGATTAGGCACTTCTACCAGCTGAGCCATTCAGGGGACCTTCCAGACATTGTCTGCCGCCTTTGAACACGCCATTTAATACTGGCCTGCTGCTATGAGTAATATGTCTGCCCTCATTTACCAATTAACTCTCTTGACCAAGTACAAGATGAATGTCGTCCTAACCCCGGAGGGTTTTATAAATAATTTCCACAAGGGCAGCATTTTTAGTGGGAAGGAAACCTGTAGATTTTGGTTATCTGTGAGGCAGCTGGCATGTTAAATGAAGTAAATGTTTCCGTGAAACGGCATCTGCAAGCCTGTGGCTTGTAAACGACAAAGTGATTTCATACTCACGGCAGATGAGTGTTACTCGATAGCGAGCTTCAGTAGCGCATGCTGTCGGAGCTGTGATGCTTATATTCATCCTTAGTCATCTCCATGTTCAGCCGGTTGGCCCTTTTGTAGATAAATAAACTGAGCTCTGCATTTGATCTTGATAGTTTATGGTGGGATATAAGTCACATTTTTTGTCGCATCCTCGAAACACAAAGTAAATTTTATTAGAAAAGGAATTTCAGTGAAATGATTTTTGAAAATTCGTTCATTCGTATTTATTTTTAAAATGCATTAATTCCTGCAGCAAACATAAGGTAAAATTGATGGAAAAGTTGCATTTTTGATATTGATGTATGTTAGCAACTACCAAGGCTTTGCATGCATCAGTGGTGTGTACCACCACTCAATCCATCAATTCATCCCTCATTTGTGTGGGGTCCCCTGTTGGCTGCAAATAGTCACTACACTCGGGAGGCTTCAAAGTGACTTTTTTTGAGTGGGGTCTCAGAAATTACAAACCCACTTCTATTTACATGTACCCAAAAATACACTCAATTTCAATTCATTCCAGGAAAAAACAGTCTTGAAGGGTGTCAAAATTCATTTTGAATACTTTTATATAAGTGTCAGTGTCCATTTATAGATGTATATGTTTGTTGCCCACTTTGCTTTTGACAGTAGTCTTGTTTGAAAATGTCACCACTTCTTCGGTACGGAGTGGTTTACTCACACACACATCTACAGTATGACTCTGTTATATTACTGTAGTACTTGGTATTCATGTGAAGGTCCTTGGATGGGCAGCAGATGTTGGGCTGAGATTTTAAAGTGACATTTGCGATTGACGAGGCAGTTGACACTAATATCACACTCCATGTGGCACTTCTTAAGTACTGGCAGGGAAGAGTCATCTTCCATGGAGAGAACAAAGCAATCATCTGACCAATCACACTGCTCCAAGGTAATTGGGGAGTCCTCAGATATAGCTTATAGTTTCTAGAAAAGAGCAGACATCTTTGACAGCAAGCAAAGCTTCAACCTTTTTTATACTGTCTCAATTGTGTGGTTTGTATGAGTAAGTTTCCTTATCTTTTGAGGGAACATGCATGAGCTAGTGCTGGGTGGTATTCCGATTTATCCAGTATATGCATTTTAATTTCTTGTATAGTAGTATAGTATGAATTTCTTTATACAGTGGTACCTCAGTTCGAAATTTTTTTACCTAGAACTCGATCTGAATCTCAGAAGTCAAACCATGAACGCCGACCTAAGATAACTTGTACACGCAGGGAAATGAGTCACACGGCACGTCTCTCAGCGGAAACAAAGGGTAACGCTTCTGTCTCAGCCTCGCATTCACTGTGATGGCCTCCTGCATGTTTCACTAGCTGAATACATATATTTAGACAGTAAAATACATTTAGACAATGATAGACAGTAATAGTAATTATATAAAATACATTTAAAAATAAAGATTTCTTAATTATTTTACTATTTTCAATTAAATTCTTGTCATGTGTACAAGTACCGTGTACAATGAAATGCTTGCTTGCATGTGCTCCTGCAGACAGTGAAAATAGACAACAAGTCGGATAGGCAACAGGATGACAAGTGAATGAATGATAAAGTGAATTATAAATAAGTAAAATAAATAAGACCAAAATCACACGAATAAATAGAGACAGAGAGAAATATATGTGTGTGTAGCAGTGGAGGTGACACAGGTTACTCAATGTTCATGAGTCTAATTGCAGTTGGGTAGAAACTGTTCCTAAACCTGGAGGTTCGCGTCCAAATGGACTTAAGTCGCTTCCCAGATGGGAGGAGGGTGACAGTGCAGGGTGGCTGGGGTCCTGCCTGATACGGTTCACTTTCCTGAGACAGCGTGTAGTGTGGATGTCGCGGATCGCAGGGAGCTGTGTGCCCGTGATCTTCTGTGCTGAGTTCACCACCCGCTGCAGAGCTCTGTGGTCCTGAACAGAGCAGCTGCTGTACCAGGATGTGATGCATCCTGTCAGGATGGATTCCACAGTACACCTGTAGAATCTGCACAGGGTTGTGGGGGACATCCGGGCTTTCTTCAGTCTCCTGAGGAAGTAGAGTCATTGTTGTGCTCTCTTGACTATTGCCGCAGTGTGACTTGACCATTTGAGGTCATCAGTGAGGGTGACTACGAGGATCCTAAAGCTGCTGACCTGCTTCACAGCCTCACCTCCGATGTAGATGGGGCTGTGCTCTGTTGCCTGTTTGTGGAAATCCACAATCATCTCCTTAGTTTTCTTGACGCTGAGGGAGAGGTTGTTGTTCTGACACCAATCTTCCAGGTGTCTGACCTCCTCCCTATAGGTCGTCTCATCGCCCTCGCCGATCAGACCTATTACGGTGGTATCGTCAGCAAACTTAAAGATGGTGTTGGAGCTGTACTTAGCTACACAGTCATGGGTGTAGAGAGAGTAAAGCAGGGGGCTCAGCACACTGCCCTGTGGGGTGCCAGTGCTGATGGTGATGATGGAGGAGGTTTTTCCACCCATACGCACTTGCTGAGGTCTGTCGGTGAGGAAATCCAGTACCCAGTTGCACAGTGAAGAGCTAAGCCCCAGATCCAGGAGTTTAGTGATGAGCTGGGATGGAATGACTGTGTTAAATGCAGAGCTGTAGTCCACAAACAGCAGCCTGGCATAACAGTTCTTGTTTTCCAGATGAGACAAGGTGGTGTGGAGTGTTATGGAGATGGCATGCTCCGTGGACCTGTTGCTACGATAGGCAAACTGGAAGGGGTCCAGACTGTCAGGGATGATGTCCTTGATGTGTTCTAGCACCAGCCTCTCGCAGCACTTCATGGCTATGGGAGTAAGTGCTATTGGGCAGTAATCATTAAGGCAGTCTATTTTATTTTCCTTAGGGACAGGGATGATGGCTGAGTGCTTGAAGCAGGTGGGGACAGATGAAACTTTCAGAGATGTATTAAAAATATCTGTAAAGACAGCAGCTAGTTGATCGCAACATGTTTTTAAGACGCTGGGCCGGGTGCTTTATGGATGTTGAGTCGGGAAAAAGACCTCCTCACGTTATCCTCGGAGAGCCTCAGGCTGGAGTCTTGCGGCACTGCGGGGGGACGCAAGGGCTTGTCCATGTTAGCAAGCTCAAAGCGAGTGAAAAACACGTTCAACTCGTCCGGGAGTGAAGCGGTGGTACCTGTGGCTGCGTGTGTCCGGGGTTTGTAGTCCGTGATCGACTGAATGCCCTGCCACATCCGATGAGCGTCTGCTGCGTTGTTAAACTGAGAGTCTAATTTGTGGGCATACTGACACTTTGCGTATTTAATGGCTTTTCGGAGATCATACCGGCTCTTTTTGTATGCCTGAGTATCTCCGGAGTGAAACGCACTGCTACGCTCCTGGATCCACTGGCGAATTACAGCCCGTGACCACTGTGGCATACTCGTCCAGATTTCCAGAGGACTCCTTGAAAACATCCCAGTCCACAGATTCAAAGCAGTCCCTAAGCGTCTCCTGCGCTTCCGCAGTCCATCAGTGCACCTCTCGCATGGCCCGTTCTATGCGCTTCAACTGCTGCTTGTAAACAGGGAGGAGCAGCACAGAGCGATGGTCTGACTGCCCGAGGTTCGGCCGCGGAAGCGAGCGGTACGCGTTTTTGTGTGCAGTGTAGCAGTGGTCCAACGTATTAGCACCCCTGGTGGGGCAGGAGACGTGTTGGTAGTATTTGGGGTAAACCGACCTGAGGTTTACTTTGTTGAAGTCCCCAGCGATGATAACCAGACCTTCGGGGTATGTGTTTTCACAGTCCGTAATGAGGCGGTATAGTTCCTTAAGTGCTTTGCTGGTGTTTGCTTGCGGGGGGATGTAAACTCCCTAGGCAGGTAAAGCGGCCGGCACTTGATGATCAGACACTCCAGGTGCGGAGAGCAGCTTTGTGAGAACTTCCACATCTGTACACCATGAGTTGTTGATGAGGAAGCATACCCCGCCACCTCTCTTTTTCCCAAAGGAGACCGACTGTTCAGCGCGGTAGATAGAGAAGCCTTCTGGCTGGACAGCCGAAACTGGTGTGCAGGCGGTAAGCTATGTTTCTGTAAGGCAGAAAACACAACAGCCACGCAGATCTCGCTGAAGACGAAGTCTACTACGGTGATTGTCCAGTTTGTTGTCCAGAAATTGGACATTGGCCAGGAAAATGCTACGCAGTGAAAGTCGTAGTCCACAGCGTTTCGCCCTCGCTTGGATCCCGCCACGCCGGCCACGTTTTCTCCTCCACGTCCTCCGGGCATGATCGGGTGAGTCACATCCGCCACCTTGGTTTTGAGTTATTGTGGCGAGCAGCCCCTGGTCGATAACTTCAAAAGTTGCGACTTGTGCATTTGTTGTATCAATGTTGAAAGGTCGTACTTAATGAAACAGCGAACAGGCAGTACAAACAGGGACAATAACAAAAATACGGACACAAAAACAAAAAGTCTACGAAGAGCAGCAAGCAACACGTCACCTCTCTCCAGCGCCATCTCCAAGCTTGACTAAGCTTGACTCCACAAAAAAGGTACAAAGGAAACTTTGTAATCGTTTGAGAAATCTTTGTTTTGTTCAGGTTCATTTATGATACTTGATTATGTTATTATACTGATTCATATTTTATATAGGTCACAAAGAAGCTCGCTGGTGGTATTGCAGACACAGCTACTTGGATGACAAACATCAGTAATGAATGTGGCCAGGTACAGAACTGTGTTTTAACCACTGGTGTGGGAGCTGGATGAGTTGTGTCCGGGCATCGTCAAGCATTACCAGGACGCAGGAGAAGGGTCTGGCTGCAGACATCCACTGAGGCTCACGTCCACTGACACGCAGGAAGTCCACTGAGAGCCCAGAAATGACGTCACTGAAGTTCCACCGAAGCGTGCATAAGTTTGGTGGATACTTTACAATACTTTACTCACGAGCGGTGGCAGTGCGTCCATTGTTTAATTGCTGTTTCTGTGGTGTTGACCACGACATTGGCAAAGGAAAGTTGTTGGGGAGGTGTTAAGGTGTTCTGGTTCTTTCAAGGTTATGTCAGTAATCAAGATGGTGCATCGGTCAGGATGCAGGAAATGATAAGGAGACAAAGGCACTGAATTGTGTATTGCGTTCCAGGCGATGTTCAGAGCTTCAATAACAGTAGCAGTGTAATATTATTGGTACTAGTCTGCAATAACAAATAAACATCTTTAGCCACTCATATCTCAACAGCAAATCTACATTACTGCTAAGCATGAATACAAAAATATTTTAAAAGGTAAATAAAGATTTCCAGCCTCATCCTTCACATAACTACTTTAACAGAAATAATAGGCTGGAGATACGTATAGTAAACTGCCATTCGGATAGAGAAACGAACACTGATTCTTAACCGCAATGGTAGCTCGGTCCTTTCGCTCTCCGGCGGCCAAAGACAGGTACGGCATAACATTAACAGTGTATATTCCTCTTCCGCACGCAGACCGTTAATTTAAGTTAACTCGGCATATAAACGAACATAAATGCAACCTCCGTAATCGTACAGAAGCTGCAATCGTCTCGGAAATCTGTAGCTAAAACGTAGTTAAAGGAATATCCGAGAGGACATTATAACTACCCGAACGATAGCTCCCACGTGCATTTAAATGAACACAATATAAACATAAAATACAGCATAAACTTACTTTTTTACATTCACCCAACTCTAAATCGGCTGGATCACACCAAATTAAATCCAGATGCACGAAAAACAGGTAGGTAATTAGTTATTTTCCGGAGCACACCGAGCTCGAAGGCCAGCTACCCGCTATAGGTAGGGAAGAAGAAAAAAGCTAAACGACTAAACAGGAAATACGTCACTCCGCGCGCGAATAACACGAACATAAAGTCCCAGCCTTTACTACAAAAGTAGAATGGTAAATACAGTTTTAATTATTTAAATATGTTCAGTTATTAGTTCTTCAGGAGGGATGGGAACTTCTTTGTTTGCTATGTTTAGAGGTGGAATGGTTTTTTGTTCGCTGTTGTTTGGCTGCTATAAAACACAGTTCGTCCTTAGGTTGTTACTACTTGCAGTTAATAGCTTAACTTATTTTCACGTGCGGATTACTCTCATCAGTTGAATAGTGTTTTCATGCTGCTCAAATGCATATATACAGTAAGTGTAAGTTAGCCTGACTCAAATCGCTGTGCTGTTGAATTGTATTCAAATAATCTCCCTCCTTCAAAAGTCCATAAATGCATACAAAATCATTTCCACGGTGTTTTGTTTTTGATTTTGACTAACAGATGCACAGGTCAATTTGGCGAAGAAATACCATGCCTCAGCTAGCAAGATGTGCTAACCGTTGCAATCGTTTCCATTACCCTTTTTGCCCAGTAACGATGTTTAAACCGACAACGTTACTACGAGCCCAAATGCATATGTAGATTCAGACGCAAAGAATGGAATTTCATTCCAAGGTATGTCATCTGTAGACATTCTTCAACGCTGTATAATGTGGCATAATTCTCTATATGAAGAAATGTCTTTTCAAACATTCTGAATGCATTTTTGTCTTTTTATATTCAGTCCGACATGCCAAAGATAAGGAAATGGTGGTACCTAACTGATGAGCTGTGGTCTGGAAATGTATGTATGTAAAGCATTGTGTTTTACATTGAGATGCATTCAGATGCAGAATCAAGTGCCCTTTCTTTGCAGTGAAGGAGGTTTCTGTTAGATATAGAATACCGGGTGAAGCCCAGCAGGGAGGCTGAATATTATACTTTTTGTTATTTTTAGGGTGATATTCCATTAATTCGTCAGTGGTAGTGCATTCAGCTAATGGAGAGGTTTTGCAAATACGGGTATTAATGACACCATTGATGAAACACTACCAAGGCTTAACGTTTCAATATCTCAATGTAGGTGATGTTTACTTGTACTACTCAGACATGGACAGAGGTTTGTTTTTTGGACTGAGGAAGCTTCACACCTGCTGAAAGCGAATTTGGAGCCTCTGACTGTTCTCAGACCTGGTGGGCAAGCTGTTGACTGACTGCTCTACAAAGTGTAATAGTGGTGTGTGTGTCCCTCATTTTTCTCAGGTGGTTTTCCTGTTGACTACCAGCTGCACCTGATTAAATTATTTGATCCCTGATATTCACTTCCACTGTCATAGGATCGCGCATCATGAGGGACCTCTGCAGTGCCGTGTGCTGGATTCATCAAGAATCACTCCCTCTTCCATGGAAAGGTGACAGAACCTGCTGTTCTCCAGATGGAGACTGAGGATCAACAGGAAGCACTCAGGGAGGTCCTGGAGGGTCAAAGTGGCAATAGAAATGACCCATTTATATTTATTTTCCATAATAGGGAGGACATGGAAACCTTCCTCTCTAATTGTGTTGATGGGATGGGTCTTAAACTTCACGCCATGTTTGCGTAATACGAATTGTTTTCCATCCATCCACCATCTCCCATTTTATCCGAGGTCAGGTTGCAGGGGAAGCAGTCTCAGCAGGGAAACCCAGACTCCCCTCTTCCCTCAAATTATTTTCCTCATTCTTTTTTTCTGTTCCTTATATTGCTTTTTTGCACACTCGTTCTAATTTATTTATACATTGATTTGCTACCTACAAATGTTTTATGTATAGTGATTTATTTATGTAGGACATACTTCTGTTATTCTAAGATAATGTATGTGGAGAACAGCTCTGAGAGAAGCATAATTTTGCAGCCTTTAAGGCTTCAATATAATACTGTGAGGGGAAAAAAATCTGGTCACTATTGACAGTCACAATCAGGACTATACAGCTGATAAGTACACAATTTTATTAAATTTTATTTATAATTAAGAATTGCATTACTTGTAATTTGATAAGTACAAACTATTTTTAAATAAAATAATCTTTATAATTTAGTGATACAGTGGTCCCTCGTTAATCGCGGGAGTTAAGTTCTAAAAATAACCCACAATAGGCAAAATCCGCGAAGTAGGATTCTTTATTTCTAAATCGAATATTTTCGTAGTTAAGCATTGGAAACCTGTTTACAACCTTCTAAATAAGGTTTTTAACATTATTAGAGTCCTCTAGACATGAAATAACATCCTTTAGTCACCATTACTTTATGACTGCTGGACACGGAAGCAGGAACGGGGAGACGAGGAATCAGTATTGAAGGATTTATTTAGAATCACTCCAAATGTAGGACACAGGAACATGTAACACCAAAACGTCAATGACAGACCTGGGGTTATAGACACTGACGTGGACTTCAAACTGAATCAAATTGACAGAAAACAGCT
>JAODLC010000113.1:31680645-31693292 GCA_026781145.1 Hippopotamyrus pictus
CCACCTGGGGACAGTCCCGCGTGCCTCTTTCGGGCTATGCCCGGCCGGACCCCATGGGCCAAGGCCCGGCCACCAGGTGCTCCCCAATGGGCCCCTCCCCCAGGCCTGGCTCCAGGGTGGGGCCCCGGTGACCCTAGTCCGGGCGAGGGAAACGAAACCTTGCTATAATTCTTTATCATGGAGTTCTTTTAATAACAAGTAAAATATAGTTAACTAGAGTTACTGTACTGTAACATTATGCATCAGGTAGCTCTGTACAGTACAGTGTCTTTGGCTGACAAACGTGTTTGTCAGTAATCAAACAATATATTAATTATATGAATTAATCTAGGCTAGTTATTTTTCAGCAACCAATATCATTTATTTAATACTTGCTAAATTAAGTCCTGAACAGTTTGCCCATATCCAGTGTTTCACTCGACAACGTAGCCTAACTGTATGTTACTCCTTCAAACTTAGTAGGTTTGTTGTGGGAAGGGAGTCTCTCTGTCTGGGTGTGAGCCCCTTTCACATACAAAACCCTTTAATTTATCAGGTAAAAATAACAGGATAGATACATTTTCATTCCCGCTCTTTCTTCCATAATGGTAAAGCAACAGGTGTCATGTAGTCCCAGCTGATATCAATGTGGTGAATAAAGGGGGAGAATCCCCCCTCCGTTATCAAACACAGTAATCTGTTACGCTTTCGCATTCACACTGGAGCCATGTCAGAAAGTCACCGCTAATTTACTAGGCCGCCAGGGGACTTTACCATTTCGCTCCCATTCCCTCACGGCACCATGAAAGTAAAAAAGCGACATATAAGCGGCTCTCAGTGTGTGTGACAATGAGGAATAAGAGAGTGAGGAGAGAGATGTGCCACCATCCCCACCCCCACCCATGCTCTGTTTACATACCTCGCCTGATTTTCTTTCCCTACCAGCTGAATTCCATAATGCTTACATGAGGGGAGTGGGAGTGGGAATTGGCCATCTTGAGCGAGTCACCAAGGTGTTGGATTAGATTGATTGGTTGTATAGAAGATTGTGGCGTGACGGGTGGCCATGGAGAAATGTTACCAGCGGAAATACTGAAACATTTACTAGTAAAACGTCTTCAAGGGGAAGGTGTGTGTGGCTCATTGGGTTAGGTCACTGTGCTTGTGATGGGAAAGTGGTGGTTCAAATCCCAGGGTCGGCAAAGTGATGTCTCCTTTGGTGTGTGGCTCATTGGGTTAGGTCACTGTGCCTGTGATGGGAAAGTGGTGGTTCAAATCCCAGGGTCAGCAAAGTGATGTCTCCTTTGGGCCCCTGAGTCCTTTGGGCCCTTAATCCCAGTTGTCCCAGGGACAAAAAAAAAACTGTGTTGCTTTGGATAAAAGCATGTGCAAAAAAATTAGATTAAATGTGAATTTACAGACATATGTTGCTTTTTTGCATTAACACTTCCATAAACTCCATATATCTTATTTTTGCGTAAATGCAGATTTACTTAACTTTACTTAATTTAGCCTAGAGCTGCCTTTGCCTAAATGGGGGCCACAGCTTGATATTGGAATAAGCCGATGGTTGTGGTTCCCCACTGATAAGTTTGTAAGCTTTTCTGTTCTTTCCCATCAAACATGTCAAATGACAGATCTGCCGTTTGACGTCAGACGCATCACCAGACTTTATCGCAGGCCTGCCGGTCAGTGGAGATGGCGCAAATGTCGCACCAGACACCCGTGGCGTCCTCGTATCCCGTCCCCCATTAGTGAGATGTCCTTGGCTTGCTGGAGATATTAGCCATGTATCAGCTGCATCTTTCCATGTTTATTACCACCCTGACAATGAGGAGCAGAGTGGCTGCCGAATGGACGAGCTCTGCACCCCAGTGAGCTGCGCTCGTCCTTGGCCGGCGCTCTACTGTCGAACTTTCACATTTCAACACAAATTTCCCCATCTGTGAAAACCTTGTAGTTAATTCAGCTTAAAAGCATTTGAAAGTTTTCGATGCTTAGATTTTGGCGTATTAATACTGTAGTTGTCTTTATGCAAAGTTATGCCTTTCAAGAAACTAGAAAAGTAATTAATTAGTCAAGTAATTAGTGGCATCACATGGGGGAAAAAAGGGCAAAAAATTTGTGTCCTGATCATTAAGCACTAAGTGCATTTATTTTTAAATTTTAATGCTTTGCAACAGTAGCATCTTTCAGCAATCGTGTGTGGAGGCACCAAAGCCTTAAAAACATTTAATGGTGAACATATAACAATGGAACCCTAAAAGAGTTCCTCTAACATACAGTATATGCGCTTTCACACCAAAGTTCCAGAATCTGGTCCCTGGTTACAAGTTTCTGGGCTGTCTGAGACAGGGACTTTTGAAGCTTTGACCCAGTTTTATGAGTGTGCTTTCACATCATACAACAGAACTGAGACTATGCAAAATAAAAATGGGAAATTAAAAAAATCTAGTTATTGGGAGGGAGCAATCACAATCAAAATGGGACACAGCCTTTTATTTATATTTTATTCATATGACCTGTGACATATTTATATTTCGTTAATAAATCTGGCCAGCAAATCAGTCTTTCAGTTTTGCAGAATAAAAAACAGTGTAACAAATTCTGCTAATATGTGCTAGCAAGGTACACCGCCGGCACTGGCAATATTAGACAAAAGAATATTGGTTATCGATCAAATTTTCCAAAACAAAATGTGGAGACGCAAGAAAGAAAAAAAAATTTATTAAATGTAACTGAAGAACAAAAATAATTCCATCTGCTCAGTTTTTCTTCCGCTAATTCTCTCTTTTCACCGCACTTCCATGTAATTTCTAAGTTAGCAGCAGTGGTCAGCCAATCAGCAAGCTATCGCTGAACAATGCCTCGCTAGTAGTTCATGTCCAAATGAAAAGTACCTAATCTAAAGTAGGTACTAAAACAGGGTTCCAGAAGTACCACAGAGGAGCTACAATTGGATCAAGTTCCTGCGGTGTGAATGCACTCCATTCTAAATCCATAGGCATCAGTATGGACTTGGTCCCCTCTTTGCAGCTATAACACATGCCACTCTTCTGCGAAAGCTTTCCACAAGAGTGTGTCTGTGGGAATTTTTGCCCATTCATCCAGAAGAGCATTTCTGAAGTCAGACACTGATGTTGGACGTGAAGGCCTGGCTTGCAGTCTAGTTCATCCCAAAGGTGTTTTGATGTGGTTGACGTCAGGGCTCTGTGTGGGCCAGTCAAGTTCTTCCACACTGCACTCACCCAACCATGTCTTTAGAGATCTTGCTTTTTGCATTGGGGCACAGTCATGCTGGAGCAGAAATGGACCTTCGCCAAACTGTTCCCATAAAGTTGGAAGCATAGAATTGTCCAAAATATCTTGGTGTGCTGAAGTATTAAGAGTTCCCTTCACTGGAATTAAAGAGCATAGCCCAACCCCTGAAAAACAACCCCATACCAATGTCCTTTCTCCACCAAACTTAACAGTTAGCAAAATGTAGTCAGGCAGGTAATGTGCTGGGGTTAATGCCAGAGGAAGTTTGTAGCTCTGCAGTTATTGAGTCAACAGAGCATTGGTAACTTTTACACACTATGTGCCTCAGCACTTGGCGACCCCACTCTGTTACTTTACGTGGTCTGTCACTTCATGGCTCAGTTTGTTGTTCCTAAACATTTCTGCTTTGCAAAAATACCACTTATAGTTGACCAGGGAATATCTAGCAAGGAAGAAATTTCACAAACTCACTTATTGCAAAGGTGGTATCCTATAATAGCACCAAACTTGAATTCACTGAGCTCTTCACAATGACCTTTCAGAACGACCTTTCACAAATGTTTGTAAACATGACTGCATGGCTAGGTGTTTGATTTTATACACCTGTGGCAATGGATCTCAATAAATCACCCAAATTCAATGATTTAGAGGTGTGCCCCAATACTTTTGTATGTCCGATAACACTAATCCTGCTGCCGAATATCCTTTCTGTATCCTCGATAATGAATAGTGCAATAGATGGCCTAGCACGGGTGAGACCAGGTTCTACATTCATTGCAAGTTCAGCAAAATGACTACTCAGGCTTTCAGTCACTGAGCCCTGGATGCAGCTGTCAGCTTTGCCAAGAAGGCTACCGTGTTTTTGTCTGGCTCACACTCAACATCAGGAGGTAAATTATCAATCTCATATGTTTCTGATGTACTATGAATTATACCATTTTCTCCTACGTTATAAAAACCTAAAAAAAAAAGTCAGTAGCCTCTTCTGATTGTTGTGAACTTCACTATAGTAACTTGAGTGATAACCTGAAAAGTCATTTTGACATCCTGGGATGACATGCAAGTGAGGCAAACAGCATAATACAGACATACAAGTGTCATGCTCTCAGCCAGGCTTAAGTGAGGGCTGGCTGACCTCCCAATGAATGCCCAGGTATGAGGAGGAACTACACTTGCTAATTAGACAATTATTAAAATCAGCAGAAAGTGCAACATTAAGAGTATTCGGGGAATACGGAGTGGTATAGCAGAGGTATTCTTGGAACAGATGCGTCTTGTGGTAAATACCTGTCACACATCATCAGTGTGATGTCAGAGGCCACACATACAAGGGCAGGCTGTTGCGTAACAATTAATTGGTGTAGTGACAAGCCTAATCAGCAGACACAGTATATCGAGATGATTTTGCTGTTGCTCCTATTGTGCATCTGAATACATGGTGATGTGTAAGATTTCCATTTACGCTTGCCAGTGTGTGGTCTGAGTGTGTGTGTTCATATATATGTGTGTGTGTGTGTGTGTGTGCATATAAACATACACATACATATACACATATATGTATATGTATTTGTATGTTTATATGCACACACACACACACACTCAGCATGTAGCTGATTTAATTTGTATTAGAGTACATTCTTTCCATGCCCCACAGATGGCACGTACAGTAGACTTCCATTATATACATAAATGCCCCCCACCATCTTCCCCACTGTATGTTCTTTAGATGAAAAAATAAGTGTTTTAGGGGAGCTTTGGGACGAAAGAAAGATTAACAAGAACAGTAAGAAAATCAAAGGCCATTCGGACATGTGCTGTCGTGATTTTCAGGGTGATTTCTTCAGCAATCGTAACGGACTGGGCAGATTCATTAAGGGCTTTGTGTGCTTTTTATTCACATGAGCTGTTTTTCAGTCGCCATTTGTGGCTGAAACAGGTTATTTTTTGCATTGTACCGTATAATATTAAAGCAGATCTAATAAAATAGGTCATGGCAAAGCATTACTTGAACATCTGTTTGAGTGCTTTCATTTCTTACAACTGGAATCACTGACTGGACAGAAGATAAATTGCAAAATGAATTACTATATTCTTGTTTAATTACTTATTGTCTGCTTTGTCTTTACAGTCTGTTTCGACTGAAGCTAAATGTGGAAACATGAAAAACATGCGTCCCTGCAAGAGCAAACCCATCCAGTCCACTTACATTTAGAGTGAATGTCCAATCCCACATGCATTTAATATGAATTTTATATGAATTTGTTGCTCAACATATACATTTCATTTTCTGCCATACACACCCATATCTGTTTATAAACCGATAGTGCAAAAACCTTGTTTTAATCGTGGTTGTGAAAATGTCCTTTGCTTAATTACATAATGAAATGGTCTAGCAAACGAGTGAATACGCAACCATTTTCTATGACCACTTGTTTTATGCAAGGTTGGTGGGATCCAGGGCCTATCCTGGAAGCTATAGATGCAAGGCAGGGAATAACTCAGGATACGGCGCCAAACCATCACTGAGCACACATGTACATTTTTTGCCTTCGGTCAATTTGGTGACTTCAGTTCACCATAGCATGTCCTGTGGTGTGAGGTAACAGTTCTCCTACGAGTATTGTACATGTACCTGAATATGTTTTGTCAGAATTGTATTCTTCACTGCAAGTCAATGCTTAAAAAGATGGCTTATATGTATTTTAAATGCAGTTGAGTTGTGCTTGCTATCAGTTTTGTTCTGCACAGTGCATGAATCATCGTCTGACTGGCTGTCACGTTTGCTGTGATGCTTAAAATTGGAATTGTGTTTAAAACAAGCCTATTGAACCCTAATTAAATGCCTTAGTAGAATGCTGTGTGAGCCCAACAATCCAAGGCTTTTCTTTTTGTTGACCTGGGACTGTAACTTTGGTTTTTAATTCATTTTAACTGCAATTAGCTGGGGATAATGGTGATGAAAATAGAAGCCAGGAAAGTGCTGTAACTGGCTGAGTGGCAAAAGCAGAGACATGCTAGAGTACTGATCTCAGATCAGTGTGCCGTTGCAGAAGAGCCATGAGCTGGTAGAGCAGAGCTGGACAGCTGTCAGGAATTTTAACAAGAAAGCCACCAGCTGCGTGATTAGTCTTGTAGGAACCACTGGGATGTGTACATATTTTCCAAATTTTTAAATTGTCACCTTTCTTACGCTGAATTGATTCTTAGCCATGCATAATATTGCATTGTACTCTTACTAGGCACGTTAGTTATACAGATAAATAAAAGTGCTTCCTGGCTGAGTATATCGTGGCTAAAAACGAATAGGTGTATTTTATAGGGAATCAAGTTCACAGCACTATAATGAAAACTGTATAACAGAAATACACACAATAGCCGAAGCTGTGGAGAGAGGTGACATTTCTTTATTTCCTTTGAATTAAGCTAATGAACCACATGCTGTGTTACTGACCCAAAGGAAGGTGAACGATTGATAAAATCACTCTCCATCTCATTAGTGGGACAAGCTGGTCTGTCAATCAGTAAAGGTTAAAGTAGCGTCATTAATTCCCTAGTTAGTTTTGATGTGGCTTCAGCCAAAGAACAGTGCAGTGTTGTTGGATTTTAGCTTTTTCTTTTTTTAATATTACTTTTGATATTCCAGTGTTTCCTGTGGATGAAGAGGTTTGGCTTGGGGACAATGAGATTGGAGGGTGAGGGTAGAACTACGGAAAAAATGCAGCCATAAGACTAATGTTGTACGTATTTTTTGTTTTTCATTATTATCGTTTAGTGATGGCATGTTCCCTCTCAGTCTATGGAGGTAAACAAACAATATGTTAATTATATGAATGAATTTAGGCCAGTTCTTTTTCAATAACTATTTTCACTATTATTGTTTATTGTTATTAAGGTAATAAAACTGTTACGTATATGTAAATGCATGTGCATGTATACGTAGACTTGTCTCAAATTGAAAATGTCACTCCTGCCAGCTGACCAAAGTTGGCAAGCCTTCTACGTTAGCAAACTGTCATGTTATATACAGCAGCGCACTCATATCCGTGGGGGATACATTCCAAGACCTACGACAGAGATCCGAAACCGTGGATAGTAGCGAACACTATAAATTACTTGTTTTTCATGTACTTCCATACCTATGATAAAGTTTAATTTGTAGATTACTCAATGACCACGGTTACCAAATCAGCGGACATGGGTTCCACTGCACTGTTTTAGTGAGCTTCCTAGCTAGCAATAATGTTAGTTAGCTGACTAACTATCTAAGAGTTAACTAAACTACTACTATTTAACACAACATTACAGCAAACTACAGTAATAAATGATACATTTTAACTAGAAGGAGATTTAATAGGAATAAGGTAACGTTTCTGCTCCACTTCTGCTCTGACTGAAAATGCTTTGCAGAAGAATATTTGATGGGACGAATGTAATAAATGTGATTGGCAGATTCAGATGGCACAGGCTAAAGGTGACCAATTGGGTTGGTAGAGCACAAATTTTGTCCAGATCCGGCTGTGTGCGATGGTGAAGATTTTGGCGTGGCAGGCCACCATGGAGAAAAGTTACCAGAGGAAACAGTATATTCTAATGTCTAATATCTTCTAATGCAGATGAATTTGCAAAGAGGATTTTCATTGAGAAGTGACATGTTCAAATACTACAGGTAGTATGTATGTACTCCAGCTGTGGTAAGATCCTGTGCTGTGGAGTCTTGTTTTTCAAGCTGAATTCACATAGATCCATCTCCGGTCTCCTGTGTGCGAGGCTTCTCAAAACACAATGGCGTGTAAGTAAACCTCTTTGTCAACAGGCAATGAATAACCAAAGTGCAGAGTGGCATAAAAACAGGCACTTTTATACGAAAATGCTGGGGAGGTGCAGGATGCTCTTTATCCCCCGTTCTTAAGCAATAGATCGCAAAGCAAATGGAGCCATTCTACCCTCTGCCCCAGTCAAACACGGGGTCAGCATTTCCCCTGACAGTCTGTCATGAGTGAGCACTTTTAACCTGCATGTGTGGAAATGTACATTTAAGTCGAGTTTGCCGTGCGCTCCACCTGTCCCTAGTGAAAAGCGTTTATTCATACCTTTGTAGTGTCAGAAAAACAGTTTGAGAAAGCCCTCTGATTCTTGTATCACACCCTAGTCAATCATACACATTTGCAGACGTAAAACCACAGTGAAAGCCTCTATTGTTCCTCTCAATCAATAAAACATATGCTCAGCTTTTAAGGGTTCTCTGAATAATTAATTGCACTATTTCCTTTTATCTGTTGGTTCTCTAAAAAAGATCAAGAAGTGTCTTCTCTCAGCCACTTTGAAACGGCTCTTTTTATCTACCCCATGAGGCATAAAAATGTAAAGTCATATATACATACATACATATATATATATATATATATATATATATATATATATAAACACACACACACACACAAAAACTCACTGTTCCTTGTTTTGTTAAATGATCCCTTTTAATATGCAGTAAGTAGTTTGCTGAGTGAACTTTCTTCACAGGGACTATTTGTGAAATTAAGTGAGAAGAGCAGTCTAATCATTCTGCCTGTTCAGCAGTACTGTATAGGAATAGTATAGGAGCTGTGCAGGTGTGCATTGTTTTGTGTACTATGGGGAAAATGATGTACTTTGTAACATAGTAGTGTGCATTTTGTGATGGCCTGAAGCCTTCAGAGTTTGCCCCTCCATGCCCTGCGCCCTTGGGGGCTTGCTGTAAATTAGTGACCCTGACTGGATATGTGCTTATTGAAGATGGATGGATGGAATCAGAGCTAGTTAATCTCCCCCCAGCTAATACATTAATAACATAAAAAATTAATAGCACTGAGCTTGCAGTGCAGGTGGCAAAAGATCAAGTGCTGCAAGCAGAAGGAACATGTGCTCCAGTCAAACCATGCTTCACTACTGCTTAATATGATGTTTTGTAGACTGAAATGTCTATGTACTTCAGTGTAAATGTATACTGATAAAGCATGTCATATAGGAAATACTTAATGTCTGTTTTGCTGACACTGTGCCAATATCCAAATTTGTTATTTAAAGTTGTTTTTAAGCTTGATGATACAAACTGTAGTTGTGGTATGATGTAGGCTAATATAAACAATTGGCAAGAAATGTATAGCGATTTCTCACAGTGAATTCACTTGTTATAATTCTTTAAAAACATAGCTTCACCCCATGCAGATGCACAAGCATTATCACCTACAGAGAAACAACTCATGCATAATATTAGGATTTTTCATTTGAGAAGCGATGACTTTCAGAATAAGCCATTGCTCATTTCACTGAAAATTTACAGACATATTTTAATATAGCCAGACATCTGGTTATATTTATTTGACCTTAAAGAAGTAATCCTATTAAAGTTTGTCCATAAGTCTGTGTAGTGCCCACCTCAGGCCATTTTTTGGATATTAGAGACCACTGTGTGATGTTTAAGAAATGAATATTTTGACCAAAATGTTGCTCGTTCAGATCCTTAACAGAGGTGTTTTGCTTATAGTCTCAATGCAAAGCACTATTATCACAATATAAACAATATAGCTAATCATATAAGCCTAACTGGTTTCTTTTCAAACAACTGCATTCTGAGGTTTGGTCAGCTGGCAAATAATGTTACTTTCAAAGGCATCAAGTTACCCAAACAGCTAAGAAAAGACTCTGGATATAACTCGGTATACAACAGAGTTTGAATAGCAGTCTGGATACAATGTTAAAACAATAATGACATTTTATTGAAACAGGGTAATCTTAAGTTCCATTAACTATAATAACTTATAATAACTGTGTTTCACATGGAAACACAGCAGCGAAATGAGGTGACATTAAATTTAACAAATCAGGAGAACATTTGCTCTGTAATACACACTATTTGCACTTTTGTGATCACCCCAGTTAACAGTTCAGGGCATGAGATCAGGTCATGTGACCTGAATAAGCTGCGGCCCTGTGGCCAGAGTGGATAATAAGATGAGATGGAACATTATCGATCCCCATGGGGGGAATTTCTTTTTCCAGTATCACAGAAACCCAAGGATAACATAAGTAAGAAGACAATAAATACATAAAGGTAATGAGTAATAAAATAAACATGCAAGTAATAAAATAAAGAATAATTAAGAGAACTGTGTAAAACAATATGTCACTATTATGAATGAAAATGAGTTTATTATTTTACCTCTGACAGTCTAATGGATTGTTCCTCTTCAAAAGTTTTACCTACATTCCACCAGGTCAATGTTACATAGCAAATTGATACCCAGAGACCACATTCAAAAAGTCTTTGGTCTGCTGATAGCAAAGAAAGCCCTAAAGTGCTCTTCTCATTCCTGATAAATTGGATAAGGTGCCTGGTTAAAGGTTAGTCCGGTCACCAGTTTGTCTGCATTTTGCCTTTTCATGGGGTATCCATCGACAAGCACTGGCTGCGAAAGCTCTCCATGAGCGGGCCTCCAAGAACATCTACTGCTGCTGATCGGTTTTACTGTCAGCATCTCAAAAAATAATAATAAAAATTCCCAAGATGTTGTGTATGAAAGCTACTCTGCACAATTCCACGTATGTGATCACTGGGCTTTCCGCAACTGGAGCTGTTTGTTCCAGTCCTTGCTGTTAATCTGCATTCACTTGCTGAAATATTCAATATCATTATCTTCATACAAAGGAGCTCATATGACTGAGTACCTCTTTTGTCAGTGATGTTTTATTAATTTGCTCATATAAAATAAGATGCATTGCTTTGGCTGGCCTCCCCACCCGGTTTCATTCATGCTTAACAAGAATGAATCTTTTTGGAGCCCGTTTTGTTTTCTCTTTTGAGGCTAACCAAACACCCCCCTCCCCCACACACACCAACACAGAGCTCAAAACACCTTAGAAAGTTCTTAGTATTTTCCCAATATTTGTCAGCTGGATGCTAGCCATTAATCAATAAACTGTATATTAAAAATGCATGCGCCTTATTTAATGAAGTCATTACATGCAGTAAACATAAACAACTGATTTTCCCCTACACATCTCACCCGAGAGGACTCTCTGCCAACTTTCCATGAATCATTACATTCTGTGTCACCAATATACTGGTACATGTTTAGAATGCTGCTAATTGTTTTTGCGATATAGCTGTGATTAATATTTACTCTTACACTGTTATGTTTACCTCTGCCAAATACTGTATGATTGAGCTAATATATATTTTTTTGTTTTATATTTTTAGATAATGTGTTAATTTCTTGGAGATAGCATACATTTTGTTGTACAGCGACAATATTGATATTATATTTTACATAACTGCTAAACAAGTAACAATGTCTAGAAGTTGCCTGAGGATAGATCCTGTTAGAGGATATCAGAGACAATATCCTGTCAGACCGCAGGCAGCTACTGTGTAGGATCATGTTACCTCGGCATAATCAATTCACTGTCACTGTAAGCAGAAAGCTCTGCACACTGATTGTATGACATTCACTTTACTTACGCCTCACAGTGGAGCTGCTTATGCTCCCTTTTCCTTTCTGTATTCAAATTAAAGAAAATATTTAATGTAAACATGAAAAAAATCTGTTGTTCTGAAATCAGTGCATAGGGCACAGATTACATTGCAAAACTATATAGTCAGCGGTTTCTCTTAAGGAGAGACTTCTATACTTGCACTACTCCTAATCACAGGTGGGCATTATCACCTGTGCAGCTTCCCAAATGTCACTAACCACTAGCTACTACTTCACTACAATGGCCAACCAATAAAAACACGTTTTAATTTAGCATAAGGTCACAAAACATTTCTGTGAAAATGTATATTTAATGCAGCAGTTTGTACATTTTAACTTTTTTGATGTTGCCACAGGTGTTTTTTTAAATTATTATTATTATTATTATTATTATTATTATTTATTATTACTACTAGTAGTAGTGGTATTTGTTTTTCGCTTGACATGATCAGTGTTTATCGTTTTATTTACCTTTCATATATAATATATATTTACTTGTACACACATAATCGCTGCGCTTATCTAATCACAATGTCAAAACTGTATTTCTGACCAGTGTTACTTCTAGCATCCGAGTAACTATATAACTTTGTAATACGAGAATACTCCTGCCACAACACCCCAGCAAGACTGTCCCTTCCTCTGAAAGATACTTGCATATTCATGACTGGGGCCGAAAATAATGACAAAGGTGTCACTGGCACCAATGACAGTTGGTTTGAGAGGATGAGCGTAACGAAGACGCGTCAAGTTGCCGATGGCACGGTCCCACTTGGACTGGAGCGAGCCGTGATGCATGGCATCTGCGGTGTCAAAAGCATAGCCTGAAAAGACATCAAGGGGGGCAGTGTCCTTTTCCTAGGCCCGACTCACTAACTGGACGGGACTTCCCTGCCC
>JAODLC010000113.1:31708321-31727863 GCA_026781145.1 Hippopotamyrus pictus
AGTAATAAAAAAGTCTCTAAAAAATTCTCTCACACATTATTTTGACATTTAGCAAATAGAAATTATTTTGGGAATCCAAACGGGCCTAAAACTGAAAGGGTACTGTACTTGTCAATTTCGAGCTCAGGGGATGTGATGCCTGCCCTCTCTCTCACCCTTTGGATTTCAAACTTATTCTACTTCTCCACGATAATGAGGGTGTTAGCATTGCTGGGGAAGCATTCACTGGAAGGATAGCCTTAAGCAACATTAGACTTTTGACCCCACTTCCTAGTGTGAAAAATATGGTGGAGGGAGCTGATATTGGCTTTACACTTAATGTTTTTTTTCCCTACAAATACATTAAATCTGTTTTCCCTCAAATTCAGTTAGATAGTATATTATTTGTTAATATATTTTTTAGCATATTTTACCTGTTTTGTAATTTTTTTAAATTTCACTTTAGTGGTTTGAATTTTACATTTTAAAAAATGTAATCTAAAAAATCACTTTTACATTTTAGAGAGAGGGCAGTAAATATATTTGTGTGAATATATACTATGAATATATTTATGTATTTAGATCAAATGTTTTGTTTTGTAGTCCAGAGTTGGGAAATGACCCTTATCTCTATTATAAGTAATTCATGAATGGTTGAATCTCTGGAAGATGTTGTATCCCTGCTACTTGTTGAGAGGTGCAGATTCTGGGTAATAAATGTTATGATTTCCACACCTCGTGGCCCTTTGCTGCTGGCTCAGTCTGCTCTAGCATCTAGCCCCCCAGTGCCTGAGGGCACCCGCTTCTTGTAACAGCCAGGCAGTGTACTTGCAAGCAGCCACTGCTTAAGTATTTGTGCTTTTGTGCTGGTAAATAATTTCATAGCAGTAGCCCCAAGTCAATATTTGTCCCCAGACCCCGCCCTGCTTTTGGTGGTACTTCTTTTACAGTTTCTAATTGGCTTAAAACTAGTTATTTTTTACTTCCTGTTTATGGGAACGTCTCTTCATCTCTCTGCTAATGTTTGCAAATACACACACACATAAAATCTATCATTCCTACAACAGCCGTGGTCTTGTTCTCAAGTTCTGCATGTCCATTTAAAATGACCTCACTTTTCCTGTTACTTGGCAACAGCACTATAGACAGCAATCCTTTCCTTATCCCTCACTTTTGTCATCTTTCCATAATAACATGTGAATATCACATACAAAGTAAGTTACTCTGACTGCATTAGTGTACCCAGGTTTCTGGAACGCATCATAATTTGTTGTACATTTACATGAATGCAGTTACTCAGATGTAGATCTGAAAAGGGGGGAAAGCAGGGTAGAGGCGCAGCCCTCAATAATACCATGATTTCAGTGCATAAGTACATAAGCACAAACATCTTGGTGGCAGCCCTTTGCGGACAGCTTACTCTAGAAATACAGCAAGTTGAGGGAGGCATAAAAACAATTTCCCCACAGGAATCAATGAAGTATCGATTATTATTATTTTTAATATTATTATCTTGTCCCCTGTGTTCTTTATCCCATTTATAAGTTAAAATTAAAGTCCGCAATGGTTAAATCAGAATCCTCTTGACTTAATAAAACCACTGTGGTTTGTAAAACAAACAGAAAAAATGCTCTGTGCCCTGTGATGGGCTGGCATCCCATCCAGGGTGTCCCCTACCCTTTACTGCATGCAACAGAGTCAGCCCCCTTGTACTTTCTAAGTAAGATGGATGGATGGATGGATGGATGGATGGATGGATATATTAAATGCCCTTCACACCTGTAAGCACTGGGCTTTTCTCACATTCAGTTTCTTTCACTGGCATTTGAAGTGGTAATGACCTTTCCGTCTGTCGGTGGTGTGGACTGCAGTTCGTCTTGCACTGTGTCTTGCTTCCTTTAGATGATTCTGCTGATTAGTCAAAGCAAAGCTAAAGAAGGAGTCATCTATACAATGAAACACGTAAACACTTGCTTTTCAGGTAAAATAACCAGTGAATTAAATATACCTCAAATCCACAGTAACAATGTCCCCAGAAAAATAAGAGATTCTGTGAAATAGGTCTTTAAATATGAATTAATTCCAGTAAGTCTTTCTTCCCACCTGTGTTTCTTCCTTTGAGGACCAAGCCTTTCTTCTTCTGGTAGTGAAGTACATAATAATTGACTGACATGAAAAGCATGGGTGAAAATGGAAATGTCCCACAAAGTTCTCTCTTTGTCTGATATCCGCTTCTAGAATGATTACAATTATCTGGGTTAAGAGATGCTTTCATGTTATTATGCATCTAATTTCCATTTACTGTCAATGCTGAATTTTTTCCCTATTACATCATATAGCTTAACTTCCATTTGCTAGTCCATTTTCCATAGAACATTAACTAAATGTATGTGATGGTTTTTGTTCAGTGATAATTGTTGAAAAAGACAAAGAGAAGATATGGTGAAAGGTTTCACATTTTTAAAACACAGCTAAATGTTTACCACATAAAAAGTTGACTTGAAGAACAAGTAATTGAAGACAGGTTGTTTTCAACATAATTGACAGGATGAGCGGAGGCAATTGGATACAGCAAAGCCATGTGACATGAGGATGAGAGGATGCGATTAGATATGGCAAAACCATGTGACATGAGGATGAGAGGAAGTTATTGGATACAGTCTTATTTAGGTATACAGAGAGAGGAGAATCACCTTGATGTTGTTTTTAACATGGGATAGTTAAATACCTCCCTCATGTATGGCAACAGTTTGAATAACCACAAGGAGGCATATTTATGTGCTTTTCTGTCTCAAATGTGCCAAATTTTCTTGCAACTTTGCAACTGTGTATGCCAGTTACTACAATAAAGAGATCTCTGAATGCAGACTCTTACAAGCTAAAATGAAAACTTTGAAGTTAAATATGCAGGAGCCAGTTTTAACCATTAAGATCAAAAGCTTGTCAATGACTTCCTGTTAATTAAGTGACTGTAGATAGCTAGTAAAGCAGCTGGAAACTTGTTAGCAGACACAAAGGGAATTTCGATAAAGGGTCATTAAGAACCCATTCATGTACAAAACAATTGCCAAAGAGACATTTGTTGCATTTAAGAACCCATGCATGTTTACTTTTACATCTGTTTATTTAGCAGACGACTTTATCCAAAGGGTTGTGCAGAAAGTTTGGAGTCAGAGCAGGATCAGCCAACATCCAGCACCCACTGGAGTAGCTGTGGTTAATGGTGTTGTTTTTTTTTTCTTGTCATGCATGTTTTAATTTCTAAAAGTTAAATAGCAATGTTACCATGGTGTCAGCACTAATTTCCATTTTGAGTTTGAGGCTGTGTGCAGCACAGCTCTCCATCTGATTGGAAGGTCACCTGTTCAAATCTCAGGGTCATAGTGGTTTCCATGTGACATCAAGACTAATTTCACAGTTGGGTCCTTGAGCAAGGCCCTTAACCCTCAATTGCTGCAGGGTCTGGCTGACCCCGCTTTCTCAAAAAATTGTCACTTTTGGTAAATAAATAAATTGTAAGTTCTCTCTTTGATTACAGTCATACACAGACTGGAAAAAAAATGTGAGCAATCTTTAGTGTCACGTGTTCAGCAAATCCCCGGGCTTCTTCCTGCCACAGAAGACCCCATTCAATGTTGAATGTGTCTTGCTGTGACCCTGGCCTGCCGCCCAGGAGCCACTGGGATGCTGCTGTTCACCTGTGCTTCTGACAGTGGTGTGTAAGGACCGTGTGAGTCTCATGCATGTCTTCCTGCTGCGCCAAGCTAGCCATGTATCTTTTGCTGCATTATCAGTGTTGAACAATGCTGTATTTGGGCAGACAAAAGACAAATGTGCTGTTTTGCATAATATTTGTGGCTTAGCGGGTGAGGATGGTGTACCTCTGATCTGTAGGTCACCAGTTCAAATACCAAGGCTGGTAAAGTGATGGGGCCCTTGACCTTAATTGTTCCAGGGACTAGCTGACACTGCTTTCTCAATTATACCTCACTTTGGGAGCATCTAATAAGTAATAGCATCTAATAAGTAAATGTATTACTTTTGCATTAAATTAATTTGTTTAGCGGATACTTTTTTTTGGATGTGACATATGAACGAGGCAGATAGTACAATTGCAAATATATAGCAGTTTGGGAGCCAGCAAAGTGACAAATACAGGCTACAGGTTCTATAACACACTCCCCATTTGGGGAGTCTTCATAAATACTGGTAAGTATCAACTGCTAAGGCAATTTGGTGTTCAGACCTTGGGAACTATACAGCTCTGGAGAAAATTAAGAGACTCATTTCTCAATTTATGGGTATGTGCCTGTGTAAAATATACATGTTTTTTTTGCAAACTCCAGCCTAGCTCTTCCCTGCTTCTTCTTCCTTGCTTTATGGGTTTTTCATACTGCATCTAGGAGCCTGTTATGAATTGTCCTAGCAGTGCACTTCACACCACTTAATATTTCCCATTCATTTTGAAGGTCATATGATGTCATCCTCCGATTCATGAGGCACTGTTGGATAAGTTGACAGTCATGTCTGGCATTAGAAAGTTGCTTCTGCCCTCTACCTGGCTGGTTTTTGGTTATTGCCAGTGTCTCCTGCTTTATCTTGTTCTCGTGTATTGCTGTGTTAGAAACTTTGAGTCGCCTGCCTCGCAGTGTAGCCTTCTGCATAACCAGAATTAAACCAAGATTGAAAAAATGCAGATTTTTTAAAAATATAGAGTGGTCTCATAATTTCTCCCAGAACTCTATATGCGCTAAATTAAATTAATTGGTAGATTTTTAAATCTACTGGGAGTGAATTGTAAAGAGGCTAACTCTAGCTAGCTTGTTAGGAACATTGTCAGAAACCATAGCAGTTTACCATAACAATGGGTGCTATAAAACCTATTGGCAGAGGTGGAGATTTCAGGTCCAGAGAGTACAAATCCAGACCAAGATTTTGTTTCAACCAACCAGTTGAGTGTAAAGAGTCACAGTCACAGAGTACTCAACTTGATTGAAACAAAATCTTAGTCTGGATTTGTACTCTCTGGACCTGAAATCTCTGCCTCTGCAGGTTAGATATGTCTGAACTGTAATACAGCATGATGTGATGTTTTTCTAACATTCTTCTCTCTCTTACTCTTTTCTTTATTTGTTTAAATCAGCAGTTATCCCTAAAAATACACTTTGTACACTGTTCCCCACAATGTACAAAATAGCTATTCACCTCTTTGAGGACCATGACTCAGAAAAATAAAAGGATTTGTAAGTATTTAAATCTATTTTTAAATGGCAAAATGTAGTGTACTTTGATTTCCAGTAATTTTAAAATCTTTATGTATTGCAAAGATAGTGTCATGTAGCGTGAGCGACGAGCAGGAAGGGAGGCGAAAGCAACCAGGTTGAATGGGAAACAGGGTTTAATTAGGTTTAGGACAATAGGGACAGGAACTCACACCAGGGTTAGACAACATCAATGACGGATCTGGGGTAACTAACTCGGACGCGTACTAAGTACACAGGACAAGCAGGGTTCAACGAGCAACAGGTGGAAACAATCAGGTAAAAACACGAGGTAACGAGGTGGGCGTGGCACACAGAAGGATCGGACGGAGCGGGGCGTGACAGATAGTACTTTCATTTCAATAATATAGCTTTGTAGGCTGTCAGTTATTTACTTATTTGTTAACTTTTCTGCACTGCCACGGTAACCGGAAGGTTGAAAAGTTAAATGGCAAAACATAAATGTATACTGTTACACTGGTATTTGTTGATTTAATTGTAATGTTGTACTAAGTTTTACTAGTGTATTAGGAAGCACTTCTATAATGCGTTTAGTGGGTAATGATTATTAGCAAAGCAAGAGGACACATCACCCTTCTCATAAGCATTGATTCTGATCAGCAGAGCCCAGTTTTGCTGATGTCCGTCTGGGAATTTATTGAACTGCTTTTGATTTGTTATGCTTGCTCAGCTAGCTGTAAGCACCCTTAGATTAGTTCCGATGCTTTTACATTGTACCAGTAAAAAATACTGTTTTTTTTTTTTTTTATGAGTGATTCATGGAGACCTTTGCAGCTGCTAGTCAAGTTTCCTCTGACTTCCTGGTTCGTTTTGTACTTTTTGTCACATTTTTATTACTTTTCCTGCGTTATGTGTGCCTGATTGTTCTGACTGTGTGGAAGTCTGCAAACTTTCAGGCCGATTTCACTGACACGAACAAAGCTGGGTTTGTGTTCGCAAGACCTGCTCCTGCTGTGCTGCTCTTGAGTGAGAAAAGGCCCCTGATCTGTTGCATTTCTGTACTGCTGGATTACCTTTGCCACTGGCAGTGTTTACATCTGAGGGATCATGAGGGCATGGGTGCCTGTAAAGGAAGCTGAATATTTAGTGAATTTGTTTAAAGAATTGCTGTTCCTGACCTTGGATTGCTGCTGTGACAACACCCACAGGATCACAATGTTTTAATAGTGGCTAATATAATTTCCATGGGGCCCAGTCTTTGTGCTTACGTGCAGGGGTAGATTAATGCATAGGCGATCCAAAGCTATAACCTTAGGGCCCAGCAAAAATCATGGACCCTGCCTCACCTCAGGAAAAATGGAATGGATAAACATATTGAATTCAGACGGGATGCCTGTCCAACACAGGGCACAGGGCAGGGGACTCCCTGGATGGGATGCCAGCCATGCACACTCACACACACGACATGAGCAGGTTATAAATTGGCAGCCGTGCAGGAGTGAGACAATAGCACTTCCCAGTTAGCCACCATGCCACGCTCGTGTACTCTTTTGTTTGTGGTAATTACGCCAGGCCTTTTAAATGGTTATTGATGTCCAAGCAATCTGCCCTGGCCTTGAATTGTAGTTTGTTCCCAGTTTAGGAGACCTTGTGCAGTGTGTCAGAAAATCTTTGCGATGAATACAGAGTGAATTGAATATATGTGCCTTGTTTAACCGGGGCTGGACAAGCTGCGTCCAAAGAGTACATCAGTCTCGGTGTTCACTGTCAGTAATGAACAGGGGGACCCGCTCTGCCAGTAACAGAGCATTCATCTTGGTCTACAGCTTGGACTGGGCTTCTGCAAGACCTAGAGCAGTGTTTCCCAACCCAGTCCTCAGGGACTGCCAGACAGTCCATGTTTTTGCTTCCTCCTAGCTCCCTGCCCGACAGTCCACATTTCTGCTCCCTCCCTTCTCTAAGGGCTGGGTTGAGAAACACTGACCTAGAGGGTGTTGCACTTTGTATTACAGGCTGCTGTCCTACACTGAGTAGGCACTGTATCCTAAAGTGTAATTTTAATTAAGGGTGTACTCTCACTAGGCGATCCATACTATACCTGAGCATGTTTGACCCCCAAACTGTAATTCTTTTGACTAGCATGATTGTGCCGTACCATGCCATTTGATTCAGTTGGACTTGGGCATGTTACGCATCTGCTATGATGGCTAACCATGCCCAAGCACAGAACACAGACAATGATGTCGATGATGCTATTAGGACCTCCATGCACGCATACATATTATGGATTGGTAGGCTGTACAGATCATGTAGTGACAAACATTTATCAAACATTGCAGCAAAGGGATCACTTTGGCCTGTTGCAAAGGTGCTGCGTTTGCTGGAAATTGGGGCTAACAAGAGTATCCAGGAACAACTGGATACAGCATATTTGGTAAAATACAGCACAATCCTCTTAAACGTCCAGCACGTTGAAATAAAAATTATTGCATTGCATGCTCGATAAATCTATGAGTGCGTTGTGTCATTGTGGCCAAAACGACTCTGAATAAGCCACAAAATAAGGACATTAATCATGAATTCCATTGTACTGGGTGAGACCACTTTTCTTCCTATGTTTTCTTCAAAACAAAAAGTCTCATGGTGATGATAAAAGCATCCTCGGGTCCAGTACATCAAGTGCAATATGAGCGCAAACCACCGGGGGAGTGGGGAGGGGGGACAGTGTGCTCGGGCACGGTACAAGGTAACCAGGCGATGTAGCATCATTCTCAGATTTTCTTAGTTGTGGACGTTGTAGTTGTTAATCTGATTGTAACTTTTTCAACCTTTTTTATATGCTTTATAGTAGTTGTGTCAGTTTTGCCACTTTATGTTGAAGAGCTGAGATTCTCAGCTGTCGGTTTTAATTTTGCATGTTTTAACATTGGCCTTGTGTCACTGTACCTCATACAGAGTGATTTCGGCAGCGACTCTGCCTGTAAGTACTTACCGTTTACTCTTCCATCTGGGCACAGCGGGACTCCTAATGCCTGATGTTCTAGGAAGACAGATGCAACTGAATGTGAGCTCTCCCCGATTATTGATGCCTCCCAGCTAAGTGGGGCGGATTTGTTATGGCTGTTTTTCCTCCGTTGCTTCCTAATGGGTATTTAGTGCCTTCGCCATTCAGTTTTTTGAATCAGCCATGACCCTTATTATTTAATGAAGTGATTAAAAGTGCAGTGGCTTATGGGATAGTTGGCACAAACAGAAACCGCATAGAAACTGTGCATTGTCCTCTTACAACAGACTACATATGACTGTACATGCACTACAGTGTGTATACAGGGCAGTTTTTTGGTAGGCAGAGAGGTGCGGATGTACTGGCAGGATTTCTAACATGGGTTTAGTCTTGTGGGCCACGCATGAGAGAGGGGCAGTGGGGGTGCTGTGTAGCCCAGCAGGTTAGAATGTTGTGCCTGGGATTGAAAGGTTTCTGGTTCAAAAATTCTTAAAAAAAATGCATGTTGCCTTTACATTTGTTAAATGTAAAGCTACTTCATCCCTCAACATGTGTGTTTGAAGGGTTCCTTCCTGGCCCCCTTCGGTGAATGAGTCTCTTGCTGAGCCAGCATGTCATCCCAGTCGAGGGGGGGAGCTTGGCACTGAGGAACTAGCCAATCAGAAGCGAGAGCAGTGTCCCTGCAAGCCCCCACTGTGTGCCTCCTGACCTCTTATTATTTTCTGGGAGATTCCCACAGGGCTCAAGATTATGAGTCTGAGGCAAATGGATTGAGGGTCAGCTGCATGTACGGTGTTGAAGCATGCTGACGTTTCGGCAGGGGAGCGCTGTAAGCCTGCTCGCTCGCTGTATGCTAGTAAAACCAGTACAGCTACCACACAGCACCCGGGTCCTGACCGAAGTCAGCGGTGGATACAGACAAGTGTTAAGGCCAATCGTCAAGGCGCACATCAAGCTCATAAATGAACATCATGATCATAAATGAATGAATGACTTCGTCTCACCTGTAGAGCAGAAGCATGGGAGTATAATCCTGGAGTGCCCGTTTTGTACATAACCAACACAATAGCATCATTTTAATGCCCCTTTTCCAAATTATTACTATTTTTTTTTAATCTAGAGAGACTCATTGTAAGAAAATGAATTTGTATGCTTATGCCATAGCTTACAGATAGCAAGTTAATAATCTAATAGTCTAAAGACTATTACCAAGAGAGATTGTAAAACGTGAAAGAACTCATTTCCCTACAAATTGGTACATATTATTGAAATATTTCTGGAATTCATAGCATCGTTTGTTTCCATGGCAACTGATTGCTAGGCACATTTTCAACTTTTCCCTCAATGAATATGAATAATTGTATGTTCTATTGCAATAAAAAAGGACTGATTGGACCTCAGATCCATTCTAACTTTCTCTTATTTTTTCTTCAATTTTTGTTTGTATCAAGAAAAAACATTAAGAATGTTGCGCAAATAAAATAGTCACCGAGACTTTGCTGAATATATGCTCAAACTACTAATTATTATCATCACAAACAAAACAATTCATTGCAAACCTGATGGAAATAATGGATTGTATTAATGTCATAAAGTCATATTTTCTGTAAGTCTGATTTGCTTTCTCCTACTGTTCTGGACACCTTATTGCAAAAATGCATAAGCTAAAAATACACCAGTAATATGTACTATAGAACGCTTATAAAATAAATGGAAAAACTAGGGTGTATATTTTCTTACAGACACTTCTGTAAACTTTACCTATTTTGGGTATTTTTTTGCACATGTCCAGATTTACTTAAACCGGATCTGTCGACAGCTGCCTGTAGTTGGGGCAGCAGCTGTACTCTGCTTTTCCCCCCCAAGTCCCGGTGTTTGGGGGTGCAGTCGCCATAGATGGAGGGAGATGAAAACTCTTTTACTAAGCTACAGAGGAACCCTTTCTTTGGCTTTGAATAAACTTGCTGTAGAGAGAAAAAAATGTTCACCGTGAGCGATTTTTCAGAGTGTGAGAAAAGTAAATGTTGCTTGATCAGCCATTATGTGATGCAGTCAGGTCTGAGCTCTTAATCAAACACGGATGCTGGACTCCCAGGCTGCTGCTGCTGCTTCAGGAAGCTCAGTGACCTCCAGCCGCTCATTTGTTCTCTTTTGTTTTGTGTGTCAGATCAGTCAATGCAGACCTAAGCCAGACACACAGCGTTATACTGAATGCACAAACAAGCTCAGATCCAGTCTTTTAAGAGACTTGATTGGTTGAGTTATACAATTTGCGTTTGTTTTTCCTATTACATTTTACAGTGATTTGCTTTGTTTATCTCCTGCTGCTTTTTTCCAGCTTCTCCGCCCCTTAGAATGCAGCGAGCAGGACAGTACCTAATTACATGTCTGCACTCTCACTCCTGTGTATATTCATAATTGCACTGCGTTTGAAGATTGTTTCATGTGGGCTCCTTAAATGTGCAGTTTCTTACACTTTATAATAAGAATCATTCCATCAGTGTCACCTCAAAGTATTAGATATTAGGAGGAAATATCCGTGGGGCAATTAAGCATTCCATCTAGACCCTATGGTATGGAATATTTCAGGGAAAATAAAAAGCAGACAGAGACTGAATCCGCTTTGCAGGATCACATTCCAGAAAACTTGAACCTACTTGTCTGTATTTCACACCCCTTGGCTAATCTTGTAATTTGTTAGCCTATGTAATTAGCCCTCTGAGGAAGAGGAGGATAACTACACTGAGACCGTGAGAGAAAAATGAGGAAAAACCTTAGTAGTGATTTGAAAAGAGGATTTTTTTCTAGGGGATTAGTGAGCAGACGGAGGATGAGTGACTGCATCCGGTCAGAGCTACCAGGAATTGCATGCTGGTCTGAAAATAGCACTTTAGTTTGATTTTATCCTTTTTTTTTGTTTTAAGAAATGTTTTTATTTTTGATCTTAAGCTATGTATTTATTACCTTTCACAGTGTTTCTTCTTGACTGTCGTAGAAACAAGATTATTGATATTAGCCAGCTTTTTTCAGATTTTTTTTAATGTAAATTGTGATGTCCAGCTTCAATACATTAATATCTGAAACAGGTGTTTTCATAATGAAATGAAAGTTACATCATTTTGAATTGTTCATATCCATATTGATTAATTAATTTAAGTGATTTGTGCCATTTTGGTGTGTTTGTGTGATGAAAAAACACATTTGGAAGACAAAATGAGCAGTGGCCTGATTTGGAAATGACTATGTTAAAAAAAAAAAGACCTTGATTGCTAGTCTTCAAAAAAGGGAGCCCCCTGGTGGTTACCCATTCAACTGGAACCACTGTACGTAATGTAACACTGTATCACTCCTGATATTGCTTACTCAGAGAATGAGTCTGGATGCAACGGCCATTATATTTAGTAGAAATAGCCATATTTTGCTAGGACTTTTCTTAGCTCAGGACTACTACTGGTGCATATTTAGTGAGCTTTTTGTACCAAGAGGTTCCAGATAAAACTGAGTTACATTAAAGCTTTAGGATCCATTTGTCTTCAGTTTTGTTTTCATTTTCTTCACTCTTAGTAGTTTAACCACCCCTATTCGTTTCTCCACTTCTATAAAGTTATTCAATTTCAGTAAAACATGATTTTACTCTGGATCTTTTGAGGTGCTTGAAGTGTAATCTGTCCTTCAAAGTGATGCGAAGAGTCAGGTCCATTATTATGCATCGAGAAAAGCTGATGGGGTAAGGGAGAAGAATGTATACAAGAAAAAGTACCCTGCCCGAATATCTGTACATTAGTCATGCACTTTTAAAATACAGTGGTACCTCAGTTCTCGAACTCATTAGAACTCTAATTTCTTAGAAGTCAAACCAACCAGTTCAGAAAAAAATGATCGAGTACTCGATCTGAATCTCAGAAGTCAAACCGTGAATGCCGACCTAAGATAACTTGTATGCACGGGGAAATGAGTCACGCAGCATGTCTCTCAGCGGAAACAAAGGATAACGCTTCAGTCTCAGCATCGCATTCGCTGTGATAGCATTGTGCATGTTTACATTAGCTGAATACATATATTTAGACAGTAAAAATACATTTAGACAATGATAGACAGTAACAGTAATTATTATTATATAATGAAATACATTTTAAAATAGAGATTTCTTATTAATTATTTTAATATTAATAATAAACCATTACTACAGTTAATTATAATCATATTGTCGTGCCGAGCGGGGACGGAACGGAGATAAAGGTGCAGACGTCAGGGTATCGGGGAATATGGGGTTTAATTAAAGGTAAGGCAGGCAAAACACAGATGGACAATACAATGACCGCACTGGGGAAACAAACCGAAACGCGGATGAAATACAGAGGACTCATGACGACAACAAGAAACAGCTGGGGTTAACGAGGGGGCCTGGCACACGGAAGGAGCGGACGATCAGGGCAGGACACATTGTTTGGATACATTTATTTTCTTACTTTACAAATTACTGTTTTGATAAATGTCCTTAGATGTGTTTAGTACAGTATATGCTCTTCTTGTTTTATCCAGTTCATTTTGTGTTTAAATGCTAAAAAAACATATTCAGGTGTAATTTTTTTTTAGCCTGGAACCAATTGATTTGTTTTACATTATTTCTTATGGGGAAAATTCGATCAGAACCCGAAATTTTTAGGATTCGATCCGGAGTTCTGAATGGATTAAGTTTGAGTTCTGAGGTACCACTGTAATTCCTTGATAAAATCTGTTTAAATGGGATTGGCACTTTCTGGCGTGTCCCCAGTAAGCGGTGACATGCTAGGGCCAATCAGCTGCTCACCATCTAGCATTATTGCTCCAAAGATAAAATCCATCCCAGGGCTGTCTGCAGGGTCTTACCTTCCTTGTGAAATGTCTTTGTTATAGATGCTCGATGAAAGTGTCTGTGCTTGTGGTGGTGTGTGAATGGCAGTGCTGTTTCCCATCACACACCAACATCAGAAAGGAAAGGATGCACTCTGATAGCCATTATAAAATAGGAGCATGTGTCACTGTACGAAATGAAAGGTGTAAACTATGTGACGTGGCACACTCTCCTCCACTTATCATATATAGAGAATGCCCCCAGAGTCTCCCTTTCCTGGCTTCCACTAATGGGAAAACAGCTTGGAGTAATTATTTTGCCGGGGGTGAGTCACTAAGCAGGTGGCTGTTATAGCGGCACTGTCCACCAGATGCTAAGGTGAGGTGCACATAATGTCCACTTAATGACAAGATGGCAATTTGTAGGCTGTGAGCTCCGCAAACCCTCCCCGCATCGCATAATTGCTTCTGGATGTAGGAGTCAGGACCCGTCTTAAAGGAGGATGTCAGTTACTGTAGTTCAGAAATAATTAACTATTCAGTTTGTTTCTTCTATGAAAATCACTTTGAGGCAGAAGACCTCATCAGGCAGAGGACTTGTGCTTGATATATTTCTAATGATGGTGCCTTGGGTGTCTTTCTAAAGGAAAAGGAATTGATATCTTGGACCCACTGTGCTGATTATCACATACATTAAATCAGGCCAGGTCAGGTTGGGGTAGCTTGCATTGGTACAGCGCCTTGGTGCACCCCCCACACAACAAAACACCTTGGGATCCCGGTTGGCAACCCCCCAGGCTGACTCGTGGTCTAGTCCCAGCCCTCTGGAAATAGCCATTTATCTGCCACGTCCAGGTGTTACGTGGGCACCCCCTTGGCCTGGTCCAGCTACTCGGGTCCTCAGCAATGAGGATCTTGCAGCCTGCAAGCTGAATCTCTCCATGCAGGTAATGTGCCTCATTCAGTACTCCTTGAGCAACCGCTCATTTGACACAAAGTCAAACCAGTGGCTCCCAATGATTCTCTGAAGAGGCACAGTACCAAAGGAGTCCAGTTTTCATCTCAGGTCATTGGACAGCATCCATGTCTCACAGCCATACAGCAAACCAGGGAGCACCAGGACTTACAAAGATATCTGGAGTGCCATATACCCCTTTCCAGCGACCTCACGCCCCCCAATGCATACCCAATCTGTCTATTGACTTTATAGGCAGAGTAACTAGAGACATGAATGTCACTGCCAAGGTAAGTGAACGTCTCGACGCAGCCGAAATTCTCTCTGCAGACAGAAGCACTGCTGATGGCTGTGCCGAAGAGGCCATTAAAGGCCTTCTTCTTGGTTTTTGTCCAGGATACTCACCAGCCCAGACACTCAGACTCCTTGCTCAATATCCCAATCAGAGCCTCCATTGAAGATCACTGCATCTTCGGCAAAGTCCGATCAATGAGTCTTTCTTCACCAACAGCTGCCCCACAGCCGCTGGACCCCACAACGCTGCCCAACAGTCCATGCAAGCATTGAACAAAGTAGGGGCAAGAACACACCCTTGACAAACCCCAGAATCAACTGGGAAGAACACAGAGGTTCGCCAGTGCTCTGCACAGCACTCACAGTAGCCGTGTACAGGCCATCCATGACGTCTAGCAACTCCCAGAAAGTGTCAGGATGTCCCACAGGGCAGCTCAATCAACTGAGTCAAACGCTGAGAAAATCGACAAAGGCTCTGCCAATATACGCATTTGCACTCAATGAGAACCCTTACTTCCTGGATGCGGTCAATGGTAGACTTCTTAAGCGTAAAGCCAGACTGCTCCAGTCACTGGTAGGTGTGCAAGTTATCACAAATCCTGTTGAGGATGACCCTAGCAAGGACCTTACCCGGCACTGAGAGCAGTGTTATCCCCCTATAGTTGCCGCAATCCCGGCGATCACTCTTCCCTTTGCAGATAACAAGGGATAACAAGCCCCATTTTCCAGTCAGTTGAAAAGACACCCATCTCCCAAATGGAAGCAAAGATTGCCTGCAATGCCAGAAGGACAGCCTTACCACCAGCCTGGAGAAGTTCACGCCGGATACCATAGATCCCTGCGGCCTTTCCTACCCCCAGCTGGTTCACCACCTGTGCAATCTCAGTGAGATTGGGTGGTTCACAGCTTGATGCTTGCACTATGAGAGTCTGCTACCTCATTTTGTTCTGAATCTGCACAGTGACAGTAAGGTTGACTTTGATACATTTAGCTTTAAGGTGAAGTTTTAGTGAAGGCTTTAGTGCTGATACTCAGAATATGAAAGTGTTTGCTGAATTAATTGTAAGGTTTGACTGATGTATTATAGAGGGCTGTGCTTTCAGTGCTGTTTGAAATGCTTAATTGCTTTGGAAGGTCAATCTGACATGCATGATCACGTTTCAGTCTTTCTCAGTAACTGCTTAATTACTGATTATACGACATGAAAAGAGCTTTAAATAATGCGTATGCATTGTGTCCATCTCTTTTTAAAAACTGCTCCTCCAATTTAGGTCAGACTTCTCCCCTAAAGCCCACGATATGAGAGTGCATGCCCGATGCATGACGCTAGTCTGTCACAGAGACGTCCCTGATAGATCAGCTTACTCTGTCCTTACGGACAGCCAGCACACGCCAGAGGGACTGGTGCTGACATGCAGAGATGGGGCCCTGACCTGATTGGAACCCTACAGGCATGTGCCACTGTTGTTTCCAAAGACATATGTGTACGCTTGTAATGTGCTTGGCGGCTTCATGTGGCTAAGCATGATATGATGCCGTACCTGTTACTGGAAGGTCGCCAGTTCAAATCCCAGGTTCGGCAGAGTGATGTCACCATTGGGCCTCTGAGTAAGACCCTTAACACCCAGTTGCTCCAGGGACTGTCCCTCCTTCCTAAAAAAGATTGCTTCACATTAAAATGTTTTCTAAATAAATAAAATGTAGATATAAACTGTAATGTACTATCTGCCTTGCTTGTACCTCACCTTGGACAAAAGTGTCTGCTGAATAAATGATGGTAAATAAAGGCCACTATGCATAGGCCCACACTCACAATCTGCAGGGCAGTTGTTGTGAAGTGCCCCTGTAGTATAACTATTGTGGATCTCATCTCCAGACAGGTGTAAAAAGCATTTCTGGAAGAATTTAGGCATTTGATAGGGACTGCAGCCAATCCCCCTGAGACAGGTGCTGGCATTTTCATTTCTACTTTCTTACTTATTTTCAGCCTGCTTTTATACTTTTAGGTTTGCTAGTGTCGGAATAATGACTGTACTTTTTCAACAGTTTATTTCCCACAACAGGGATGTTAAATTCCATCTCAAATCTCTGTGGCGTGGCCAAGTGTAATTTGACCCTGGGTTTGAAGTGGCTCTCCACACCACAGCACCTCCCCCATGCCCCATTAGAGCATGACAAGTCCCCCCAGCTCTTACAGTCTACTTGAGGACAGCACACATCCCTGGCACATTCTGAATGTGATATGTTATAGTAACAAGTCCTCAATGGGATTACATCATTCTATTTGGTCATTTAATATCATTAATAATGTCATGTTTTATGATGAAAGGTCCGTTCGGAAAGCTGAGAATTTCAAGAGATGTTGTTACCTAGTGCTTTTGAGATCTCATTGTTAATGATCTCAGTTTCATGTTTCATACTCTTCGGTGTTATTCTCCCTGGTACATTTTCACATGGATCACAATCTGAAAGAAAAAGGCATTACAGACGGCCATTCACCCCAGTCTAAATGCAATGCTTTGAAAAAGTGCCGATCAAATCGGCTTAGATATTAGACCATATATTATTATTAATATTATTATTATTATTATTATTGTCTTTCATTTAATCAGACTTATGTTCTTTCAGACATAAGTCTGTCTCAGCTTAATAATAATTATTTTAAAATATCTTTCTGCAAACTTAATATTAATTCCAATATAAAGTCAGACGCATTTAGTGCAGGATAGACAGTGCCGGCTTGTCTCTGAGAACCTTCAAAGCCTTCAAAGAAATGTGAGGTTCTTACACCTTTCAGAGTTCTGAGCAGAAATGCTTTCCTCACACATCCCGAGGATGTTTTTGTCTAGCACAGAGAGACCTTTTATTCCTTCATTCTTTGAAGATGACCAAGTAATGACATTGATGTCAAGTAATGACATTGACTAAACACACCCACCCCCGGTTCTTAGTTCCTAGCTATTTATGTTTTCACACATTTATGTGAAGTGACTAAATGTAAATCATAACAACAACCTGTCGCCTTCAGTCGAGGTCTTTATCTGTTAAGGATGCTCCTTCTCAGATTCTTTGAACATGCCAAAGCTTACAAATATAAGCTGCCTGTTTGGCAGGACCCCTATCTAAAGCTCACTGCACTCAGACTGATCACTTTCATCTAAGGGCCCAAACTAGCAAAGCATCTTCTCTTTAGGATGATGCCAGTTACGAAGATATATTGTAAGTTGCACCCTTTTTAACATCCATGCGGGGAGTGGCTCATAGTCTGTTGACGATGTCCTTGATATGAAAGCGCATAACAGGTGTTCACTTCGCCAGGCCTTTCTGTTTGCCGTGGCTCAGACTTCAAAGAGGAGTCGTGGTTTTATCAGGTAAGTGCTATAGGAGCAGCAGTTCAAAGCTCTTTGAAGGGTTTTTAGTGCATTGCAAAAGTGATCAACTCTATGAGCATTTTCATGACTAATGGTAGCAATAACAGCAGTTTTTTAAAGGTAGATGTACACTAGATAGTTTAGTGCTGCGGACCTCACTTTATGTTCTTTGTGTCCTGAGGGGTGGGGGGGGTGGTTCTACATTTAACAATGTAGTATGATAAAAACATCCAGTAGTAGGTACTTTCTTCTCTGTCCTGTTTAAAACACTTCTCTGTCCTGGTTTGTGGATGCAAGGAATTCTTTATATCATATTCATTCACTGACAGATGCAAGCAAACACATCCAGTATTGGACAAGGATTAATGTTTTCGCTACACTTAGTGATCCGAGGGCAAAGAATGTTAGTTTCAGGTAACTAATGCAATTTGCACATTTTCTAAAGGATACTTGAAGCAATTTGATTCCACAGAATGCACTGGAATGCTGCTGCAGTACACACTTATCTATGAATAGGAAATTGGGTCAAGTGGTTAACCGTAATGTAATGCAGCTTATCCTTCATATTGGGAAACATGCATTCTTGGGCGAACATGTCTGTTATATTAGTGTAGCACCCTTTCCCCGGATACTGCAATTAGGAAAGGGGCCCTGGGTACGTTCCACACCGGCTTGGCTTTTATATCATCCTGCGTACCATCCAAAACCGTACCAATCCAAAACAATTACCAATCGACTAAATGCAAACTCCCTGGATTTTTATTTAACAATAGATATATTAAATCAACCAAAGCAATATATATACATATCCCAACCCCAATGAGTTCAAATAACTGAGTATTTGCAAAACACAAAAATAAGCATGTCGCTCCGTGTCCATGAAATAAGTCAAAAGAATGGAAAATAGGGAAAAACGGTTGCAGGCCTGTTTCGGTGCTCGGGAGCGGTAACTTGGTGCTTATTCGATGCCGGAGGAACCCCAAGCTTCTCCGGTAACTTGGGGCGCTGTCTGGATTATCTCCTTGAAAGCAACTCCTGGGAGTAGGTTCTCCGACAATCCGGTCAATGCCTTACTTTTCCGTCGCTAGAAACTGTCCGTCTCCTGTGAACACGCTTTTCCACCTTGCTCCTCCGGTGTCTACCTCCTTCCCCTCTCTCGCTCTTTTCCTTCTTCCCCGCTCTTTTTCTTCACTCCGCCCCCCCTCTTCCCACTGTTACTCCCTTTTCCCCTCTCACATGACCAGGGACATATTCCCTCGAAACATAAGTTAACCCCTTAGGGTAATCCAAATTTACAATACTTAATTAAACAAAGAAAACAAATACATAAAATAAATAAATTTCAACACCATCTTTACACATAGGGTTACATCAGGAAAAGCATTTTCAGAATGAATAAATAGTGGTACATGGTAAGGTTAAAAAAAAAAAAAAAAAAAGAATAAAAACTTTACTCAGTATAACCGAGAGATGTGTCATTTTAGTTGGTTATTTCCAGTTATTAATCAGCTTTGTGGAGGTGGTACAGACTGGTGCACACTGGGGAAATACCCCCACAATGTGTGGAGAAAAATGAATCACAATTAGTGGACTATATCTTTTGTACTAGGACCACTTTGTGTATCTCCAGTGTTTCCAGGGCATAAATAATTAAAGGATGTGAAATAGTGTGAAATAGCTCATTTGCTGTGTGGTTGAACTCTACATGGACACAGAAAATGACGCTACTCAATATATAACTATGACAGTGAGTGTTCTATAATTTAAAGGTAATATGTAAATGAAGAGCCGTAATTATTATGTACAGTAGGGTGGCCCTAAAAAATGAATTTCATAACTTTCTATCTCTCCACCCATAAAGTTGTTCCATTTCATAAGAAAAGT
>JAODLC010000113.1:31752642-31769023 GCA_026781145.1 Hippopotamyrus pictus
TACGCACATTCCTAGTTTTGTCCGTACGCCATGTTTTAGTGTGAATTCTACGCACGTCGTTATACATGAGGCCCCAGTTCTTGTTCGCTTTTCTGCTCTTCACTCATTTTCTCACAAATGCGCCACATGTGAGTCCGATAGCAAGGACGATAAATATTGATTGTCTACTAGAGCTCATGCAGAGCTCATGCAAAAGCAGTGGAGATAAACTTAAGATTTTTTTTTTTTTTTACATATACTAGATTATATTGAATGGGAACCATCATTAAAAGTCTAAAGCTTGCTAAGTTTTGTTTTCTATGACAAAGTAAAAGTATTTTGGCACCACATATTGATAGTTTGGACCCAGCAGATTATGAAGATCCTTGTAATGTAACGATTGCATGTACATGAAATGCCATGTCAATAATAACACTGCAAATCGTGTAAGCCTATTGTGGGCAGCACAATGGTGCAGTGGGTAGAGTTGTCACTGCACACCTCATCTTTGTGTGTGTGGAGTTTGCATACTTACCCTGTGTATGCGAGACATTTTGGTGGATCCTCTGGTTTCCATCCACTGTCCAAAAACATGCTACTTATCTGAACTGAAGTGTCTGAACTGTCAGTATGTGTGAATGAGTGAATGTGGTCCTTTCAATGGCTGGTTGCTTCCTGCCTCACACTAATTGCAATTTCTATATTATATTATATGATATTATATTATATAAATGATCAGTCAATGTCAGATTATTTAAGCACACATCCACACACACAAACAGACACACAGGTGTGTAATTATATCTTTGTGGGGACTCTCTATTAATTTCTATGGGTAAACTCTAATCCTAACATGACAACCTTAACCCCTACCCTGCCCTAACCTTAGCCATAAGTAACCAAACAAAATACAAGACTTTTGGCATTTTTAGTTTTTTGATTGCATTCACAGATCTTTGTGGAGACTCCCTTCCTCCTCAATAAATCCATATTTATCTGCTCTTATTCTTTTGAATCAAACTCATTAATAAACATATTGCAGTTATGTGTTTGATTGCAGTGATTAATTAAGCCATGTTGCTACTTTGTTTCAGGTCGAATCTCCGCTTGTCATGGAGGCTGTCTTGGGGGAGATTCCCTTCTCTGTCACAGATGACAAAGTGTCCATTGTGGAGTTGCAAGTTCACACCATCTCAAGCCTGTCTCTGACGCTACAATCCAGCCCTGGTAACAGCCACACAATGGTAGCCAAGGCAACGGGCTTGCAAACGCTTGCTGCGCCCAAACAGGTGCTGTTCGTTATGGTTTTGGTAACAGCTCACCATATACATTGATATGATCCCAAACGAGCTTGATGGGCCGAATGGCCCCCTCTCGTTTATAAATTTCTTGTGTTCTTATGTTCTTATATTTATTTTTATTTAACATCTTTGTCCATAACGATGTACAAGTAAGCCAAAAAGCACATTACAAACGTGCTGATATGGAGTCGACTAGGTATGCGGCTTGGCTGAGCTTCCAATGAAAGCCTGGGTACAAGTGTGAGCAGTATCGGAACAGAACCTACTTATGCACCAAACCACACAAGAACCTAATATAACTATTATTCAAATAGAAAGTGCAGCATTAAGAGCATTTAGGGAGCATGAAGTGATATTAGGCTAGTAGAGATGTTTCTGGAACAGATTGGTCATGAGGGGTTTCTTGAAGGTGGATGGAGAGGGAATCTGATGACAGGATGTGGTTCAGTAGCTCATTCCACTGTCATAGAACCACACATGAGAAACATTTGCACCCATCCATTGCATATGGTCTTAATATTCACATTTATTTATTTAGCTCAAGTCCAACACTCAGTAGAGGAAAGCTTTGGGCCATAGAGCAGAATCAGCCAGCATCCAGCACCCCCTGGGGCTATGTTAAGGGCCTGTTATTATAAATGCTGCAAAATTTTTTGATCTCTGGGTAAATGAATTGAATGTCTTCCAGTGCCAGCATTTAAGACATGCTATTTAGAGGCTGAGAACACAAAGCTGTATTATTCCAGGAGGACAGAGTACAGTAATTGTGGAGATGACCTGCAGGCTCCTGGTGTCAGCTGTGGTAGATATGTGCTTAAGCAGCTCATGTCATTCGTTAAACCAGATTATAATATGCTAGACTGACAAGCAATTAGTGTAAAATCTGCCTGTGTCTAATTTCACCTGAATAATATAGTTTTGGTCAATGGCTTAATCCAGAAAAAGCCACAGAATTAAAGCAATGCAGCAATGAGCAGCCAAGGACTGGCAACATTTTTCTACCATTCAAACATGGGTTTCTTTCAGTTTCTCTCTGCTTTCACTTGCTAATTCATTCCATTGAGGAAAGTTAAGTCTCCTGCCCCCCCCCACACACACACAAATAAAATAATATTTCTAAGAGGTGGAACTCTCACAATACAGGGAGGATTATTAACCTGCTTCTGTTTCTTCTGACTCAAATCCAGTGGGAAGAAGTTCTAGGCCTCCTTTTTAATCCCCTCCTGAGTGTCTGTGAGAGCCCCTTAACCAACGTCTGAGATTTGCATATTAATGATCGAACTTTCCTATGGGTTTGGCTGCTTATTGCAGCAGTAGAGCCCATTTTCATTTTAATTCCGTTAGCAGTGGTCAAACAAAACAGAAGAAAAGGCCAGCTCTGTCCCCCCTTCCCTCGTATTAAATCCTGATTTCCCCAGCCCTCCTACATCAAGACACCTTACATTTAATGACTTTAATGTATTGTTTTAAGTGCCCTCAGAGGCCTCGTTGTAACAGCGAGAGACTCCCACCGCAGCTTAGTCGACAGAGGATTGCTCCAGCCATTTCAAACAATTGTTTTTTCATTGCTCATAAAATCTCATTCATGTCTGTTTGTTTTGCTTTTTTCTTTTCATTGTTAGCTCACTGAATGGAAATAAGGTGCTCAGAGAACAGAAATTTGCACAGTTAAATGAAACAGTAAATAGGTGTGTACCTGTGTATGCTGTAGAAGCTAATATTTCCCTCTGGTACGCGTGGCATGGTGGCTCAGTAGGCGGGGCTATGGCGTCTTGCCTCCAGAGTTGTGGGTTCTGTTCCTGTGTCAGCTCTGCATGTACATTTGTGTGTCTGGTGAATGTGCATGTTTTCATCCACTAATTATGTCCTGCACAGAATTCATGTTCTGTGTTTTTGTGTTTTGATAGGAGGCAGTCCTTTCCATCTGGGTCTACTACAGTGACAACACAGCAGTGCCTCTAAATATCTTTGACTCTAAAGACTATAATCTGAATGCATCTACCCTCGATGATAAGATTGTGACGGTATCCCAAGACCCACATCTACGATGGCCAGTCATCACAGCCGAAGGCGAGGGTTCCGGAGAGGTAGTCCGTGTAGAGATGACAATCTGCGAGGCATGCCAGAAGACCAAACGCAAGAGTGTCATCGCTTCCTCTCCAGTATATGTTCGGGTTCGCTTTGGGCCAGAGGAGGACTCTGAAGAGGAGGGCGAAGGCATGGTAACTGTCCAAGGCCATGAAGAATCACCAAACACAAGGAGACCACTTATTGATTCCAGTGTTGGTGAAAGTTATGGAGCAACAAATGAGCAACCTGCCAGTGTTCCTATTGACTACACTAACTTTCCAACCATCAGCAGCCAGGAGCGGCCCACAGAAGGAGATGAGGATGAGGAGGACTTTGTGCATGCACCTCGCAGTATGACTGACCTGGAAATAGGCATGTACGCCCTCCTGGGTGTCTTCTGTCTGGCCATCTTAGTGTTCCTCATCAACTGTATCGTGTTTGTGCTAAAGTACCGCCACAAGCGCATCCCCCCTGAGGGGCAGGCCAACATGGACCACTCGCACCACTGGGTGTTTCTGGGAAACGGACAGCCCCTGCAAGCCCAGAATGACCTCTCCCCACAGCAGGTGGAGAGTCCCAGTAACCCTCTTGACTCGGCACAGACTTGCTGTCACGGAGACCATCACAGCAGCGGCAGCTCTCAGACAAGCGTGCAGAGCCAGGTCCATGGCAGGGGAGACGGAAGTTCAGGGGGGTCCACCAAGGAGTGCGGAGAGGAGCCCAACTCCCCCACCTCGAAACGGAAGAGGGTCAAGTTCACCACCTTCACAACCCTCCCTAACGAGGACATGCCCTATAACTCCATTCCCATTGCTGACGAGGAGGACATTCAGTGGGTCTGTCAGGACATGGGCTTCCAGGACCCTGAGGAACTGCATGACTACATGCGTAGGATAAAAGAAATAGCCTAGTGGGCGGTGTAGTCCACCACTAAGCTTTCTAGAACTTTCCTTTCTGAATTTCTCTTTTTTCACTTTAGTCGGGATACCTTTTCACGAACCAAGGCCAATATTTTGTTTTGTTTTGTTTTTTTGACTCACACATTGCTATTTTCCATGCTCATGCTCACTTGGAACAGTCACAAAAACATCAAGCAACTGTAAGACTTAACTCCAAACCAGAATGTAAATTGGCTTTGTGTGGCACATTCCCTCTCAACCCAAAATGTAACAGTCTATCGACACATGGACCAGTTCCTTTTAAGGATGATAATGCCAGACTGTTACAGGCTGAACTGTTTTAGGCAGAAGGGGCTAATTCTTGTATGTGTATGTGTCTATTAATAATCAGAGTACCTCTTCCTACAAAGAGGAATTTGATGTGCAGATCAGAATTCAGAGAATGTTGGGAAGGATGATTCATGGTAGCAAGGACAAGCTGAGCTTCAGTAAATTTTCCAAGAATCTGATGGCATTATATTCCCTCTTGTCAGTATCAGTAAGTATTCATAAAAGCTAATTTTTCTGCACCCAATTCAGGTCCCTAACATTGCTTTACTTTTTCCTCTTTTACCTATTTTCTTTACTTTATGCATACACAATCCTCAGCCAAGTTCTGTGCAGACTTGATGAAATGATGTTAATGGTCTCAAATTGCCTTATTAATCTGACTTTTCTGATTACGCCAGACTGTTTATCCCATTATCTATTGGGGATAATAGCTACTGATAACAGAAGGAAACACAAGAACGTCATATCTTTCCCAACATTCTTTGCATGGAAGGAGAGCTTTTGAGGCACAATCAACATTTTTTCCCAAATTTGTAAATGTTTGTATTGTAGTAATTATCTAATCATGCATACACAATAATAAAGCAAGTATGTTATCATGCATTACATGCATGTGTGTCAGCCCCACCCTACAAACTGTACAGGCTTTGCACAGAATCACACATATACATTCCATCGGGATCAGCTGGAAACTGTGTGAGAGAAGCTTGCTTGGCTGATCATGTTAGTTATCGATAGTTCAGCTGTGTATTCTGTATTGCTAGAACTTTCTGCATAATGCCCTTGTTGCAATTAAGGAACTCATGTCATAATGCCCTTGTTGCAGTTATTATGTCAGAATGTAAAACATCTTATATTGAAAAGGAACCTTAATCCATCACTCATTCCTGGATTCTCAAAGACCAGACATTCCCAGTTTACATAACACCTGGTTGTTCTTCACTGCTATACACATCTTCCTTAGATGCTGACTGCAACCAGTTCTTGCCAGGGACATGTTAATTTTCTTAATTTTGATGAACCAGATCTTTGCTGTTCTGTACCAAACCATTGAAGGACTGTGAATCTGTAAAACAACAAAGGCCGCAACATTATTGACAATGGACTTCAAAATGCATCACGTAGTCACAGAAGCACTGTTTTCAATGAAGGGAGAAGACAGATTTAATCATTTGAGACCTATCGAGATTCTTCATAGTAACATATCCTCTGGCATTATTTTACCTCTGCATGGAATGCAGTATTTAGTACCTACCCATTAATTGTTTAGTTTTATTCTACAGGCTTATATTATTTTGCAGCTTTTTTATACTCCAGAAATAAGGTAGAATCATTATAGACCTTTAGTGTTACTTGGAGTGCTTAAGGTACGGATGATACTGACTGGAGCATAAACGACTGCAGATAGTACAGTTCAGGTTGCATGTTTAGTAATTCAGATGCTTCTGGTGAAATCCAACAATAGGCAGCAGATAAGTCATAATGGCTTCTGGGTTTTGTGTGAGAATGTGTTTGAGTGGGGTGGCATCAGAGTCAGTGGGAGGGTTTCATAAATGGAAATATAGCATCTTTCAGGCCTCAGGGTTCTAAGTGTGGCTCCCATTTTTAAGAGAACGTGGGAATCATATTCATTAACTATTCCATAGGACTGTTTCACCATGTCTATATTTTATAATTTTGTGTCACTATAGCAACATAATAATCTGCATCATTTTGTTCTGTAACTGGATTATGTTACTGCCCTTATTATGGAATTATTCAGCATCTTCAATTCAATTCATGGACAATGTAAAAGCTTTTCCTAGCCTGTCTCTCTGAAAATTGTCATTCATTTTGAGTCTTCATGTGGACTCATTCGTACAAAACATAAATTCCCTTTTACAGTAGAAATGCATTAAAACACAGGTCCTAGCTGTAACAACCTATCTGAAATGAAGGTGGAAATAATGTCTCTTGACAAAAGGTTTGTTTTGTACCCAAAGTGCACCAACTACACAATTTAAAATTATGATGCTATCTCGGGATGAATGTACAAATCTGTAGCTTGACCCCAGGGTATATATGTGGTCCACTGAAATGGTTCCACATAATTATTGGGATGTCTCTACTAGCAGCTACTGTAATGGGTTTTATTTGCCATTTTATCGCTGATAACGTGAGCATTTATTTTTTATGTATTGTTTTAACATGATGTTTCTGGTCATTTTATACTTTGTGTGTGTGTGTGTGTGGGTGTGTGTGTGTGTGTGTGTGTGTATATATTTCAGTGGAACACTTTTTGTATCTCAAGGTTCTGTTAAAGATTATCATGATGTGCTTTTTTGGTGTGTTGTGTAAGCTGCTAGTAGATGCTTTGCCTCTGCAGTTAAACACCTTGAGCTGTACCCTGTGGAGAGTAGCAGAGCGTGGTGGTGGCAGCCACGAGCTGCTGAACTGAAAGTGTTTATGTGCAGAATACTGTCAGATTTCACTGTATTCTCCTGCAGTCTCTTGTAATTCCCCCACCCCCACTGTGTATCTAAGTACTAAAGAAAATGCAATACAAAAACTGTTTGCCCCCTCATTTAACCACACCTGAAATCACTCAGGTCCTGGCAGTGGTATAGCATTTGTTTGCCAAAAACACATTTTGCTGAATTTGAATATGATCAGGGGTTTGTTTCTATATCTGTGTTTTTCCCCCTTTTCATTTCACCAGCTTATAATGCCTTAAATTGTATCATTCTGCCATAGCTGTAACCTCTTGATAATATTTAATTAATTTCAGCCCAGCCTCTAAACTTGTACATATTAATGAGAATGATATAAAAAGTGGTAAGTATTAAAAACATTTCTGTGTTCCAAGATTTGATGGCTGAGTTGTACTGCATTATTATATGTGTACATATTAAAGAAATAAATATAGGCGTTGTGTATAAATATATAATTCCATGACAGAATAGGTGAAATATTACATTATTCATAAATCCAATTAATTTTGGTATTGAAGAATTTGATAATCGATGGACACAACACACAGGTGCATCTGGACTTATAATTACATACCCACAAAGGAAAATGTAACGAAAAACATAACCTAAATTAGTGGAAAAATCATGATTGTCAAATGCATGCAGTATGAAAATGCTTGCTGTTTAAAATTATTTGTGCAGATGCCTCTGCTACAGTAAATAGCTAAAATAGTGCCACAGTGTTACTGTTTCCAGGCGATGCTCTGCCTAACCCATGTAATGCAATCCCATGGAGACAAAGTTTCAGCTACAGCTGCACAGCTTATTCTCTCTTTAAGTAGCCAGGCATGTAAACCAGGTCACCAATGAAGGGGACCTTTTATTATTGTTATTGTTATTGTTATTATGATCGACTTAGCGGCCAGTGTGTGGCTCAGCGGGTTAGGCTGCTGTCCCTGGGATTCAAAATCAGCAGTTTGAATCCTGTGGTCAGTATAGTAATGTGACCAATGGCCCAAATTGCCTGAGGGACTGGGTGACCCTGCTTTCTTAATTGTATGTCACTTTGGATAAAAGTGTCTGCTTAATAAATCAAATAAAATGGGGCTCTGACCTCAGGTTAGCATATTAAAACAGATAACTATATACATGCATAAAGGAGGGCCATTATTGAAAAACATTATAGAAGTGGTGCCTCTGTAGATATTGTGCATAACAGGGTAATCTATAGACAAAAAGCAGTAAAGCTTCTTTGGAATTAGAGAGCAGCAAAGCTAATTATTCTAAATATGTTCTAGATTATTCTGAATGTTTTAGATTGTGCTGAAAGGCTGTGTGTACAGAGGCCAGTGAAGTGAGCAAACAGGCCTTATCAGCAGCTGGCTGTTCCTTTCCGGATATTTTGATACATTTATAAGCAAGTTTTTAACCTTTTTTTTTTTTTTTTTTTTTTTTTAAAAAAATAAAAACTTTTTTCCATCCATGAATACATTACAGTGCAGACTCTATAATTCTCTAGCGTGTTGCCTGATTTTGTGGCTAGTTCAAAATTCTTGATAAAAATCAGTAACCGACATTATTTTGGGGGCACGGGCGTATATTTGGGTATTGCTGGTAGGGACATGTCTCTACCAATACTGTGGCAGTACCATGGGTGTTTGGGGGCATGGGGAGGTTCACACTCTTGTTTTGGGGAATGGCCCACTGTGAACTATCAAAGAATTGACTGCTGGGGAAAATAGCAATGGTCAGCTTCTGTTCAGAATGTTAAGGCTTTTGACACTAATTAACTATATAGCTCAACCCAGTGTGACCATACTAAGTACACCAATAAGCAGAAATCATGAAGGGTTTTGTCTGAAAACTTGAAAAATGTATGGCTGAAAGATGATTTAAGAGCCCTTTTTGAAGGAATAATTTAGTCTGCTAGTCTAATTCTAGGCAGTACCTGCCTGCTCACTGGGTGATGCTCTTGCCTCAGGGATGAAGGATCAATTCTCAAGATTATAATGTGTGATTGTGTGTGTCCCAGGTAATGGCCTGGCATCTGGCCACAGTGTACCCTTGCCTTGTGCACTGTGCATTCTGGGTTAGTTTGTTGCAATTTGTGACAAGCTGCAACACAAAATTGTCAGGATGTCCAAAAAGCAGGTGATGAATGTAATTTTTAAAATCTTATATTCCAGTCATTTTATGTATGATATAAATTTATTAAGTGACATTGGGGTTTAGTGTTGTCTTTGTCTTGTCTAATGTACACTTTCCCTGAAAACAAGGTAAATTCCGTAAGTGATCCTGGCAGTTTAGCAGCTACACAGATTCCATTTCTCTTTCGTGCAGAATTGCATTTGTTGAATGGAGAAAAGGTAAATACTGAACTTCCCCCTTAAAAGCCACTAACAGCTCCTCTAGAAGAAGTGAAAGTCTATCAGATTAACTCTGGAATTGGTACTAAATGCATGAATAGTCCAGCTTTAAAGGTGAATCCAGCAAAGATCTGACATTCCATTTCTGATAATTCCTTATGAATAGGAAGAAGGAATGAAGGTTCCCTTTAGTCTTCCTTGTTAATAACAGTTTTCAGATCATTTAGGTTTTGTGTGAATCCGGTGTCTCAGTTGGAACAAGATGACATTGCCTGAATCTCCTCTTCTGCATCTGTAGCACTTTCTGTTGTTAGTATTTAACAAAAAATATCTCCTTTTGCAGCAAAGATTTAACTAAAAGGTTTTTATTAAAAATTTGACTAGGAAAATAAACTGCAAACTAATTAATATTTCATTTACCCACTAATTATAAAAGCATATTTATTTGTGCCTTTGTTAAATATGTCAAGCTAGTATTTCTTGTTCATCATAAATGATAGCTGTGTAATTAACTAGTTAAAAATCAAATAGATGTATGCTCCATTAATATTTGTCACACCATATGCCCTATTTAATTTTAAGTGTTCCCAGGCTTATTTTTAAAAACAAATTTAAAGGACATCTAATGGTATTAAATTAAATTCATTTTTCATACCCATAACAAAGACTTTTTTTTCCTTCTGCTGATTTAGGGTGCCTGCCAAAGCGGGGATGCTGAAATCAGTGCCTACAGCTGATACACACTTAATACTAATATGATATATTTCAAAGAAATCTAATGTTCATGTAGTAATAGGAATATTTAAATTATTCATGCACAAGAATAGTTACTACAATTAATCATTTTTACGTTTCACTTACGTTTAACTGTTTCAGTTGATATGTATTTTTCACATTTATCACCTATAATGTAATTATTGTATTAAATTTCATTAGCTAATAACTAGGAACATCCATGCTCTTTTCATCTATTAATTATTCCTTTGTGCTGGTAATGTTAAGTAGTATAACATAAATACTATACTTTTGTTACCCATCGATCAATTTTCCATACCTGCTTGTCCTGCGCAAGAAACTTATATTATTATTAATTTCTTGGATAAAACAATTCTGATTAAGTACATTCATAATCATTTACATCCCATAAGATCACATTAAATGTGAGATCATTAGTGTCTCTTAGAGATGTTTAATTAAAAAGAAATGAAGGGAAAGGGCTTCCATTCAAGGGGGATTTTTCATATAAACATTAATATATAAATAATACATTAATTCTATTTTTTCTAATAAATATTTCACAAGCATAGCAACACCTGAAACAGTCCAAGACGGCAATTCTCTGCAATAGATTCTTCATATGAATGTTTGCATCTTTAAAGGTTTATTATGACATTAAACTTGTCTTTGAAAGTAAAATACAGGATCGTTTGAAAAATGGATTTATTCAGAGGTTGTAAAGAAACATCACAAGGGAGAGGTGTCACTGTGTTGTAAAAGTGGGCATGTAAGAATGAATGAATGCAGCTGGCAGACAGAAGAATGAAGAATATTTTCCTACATCCTTTGTTATTAGAGCCACATGGGTGCAGCTTCAGCCATGTTTGTCGCCTTCTGAGAAGAGTTTAAAATCTCATTTATAAACCCGCCCTAAACAAGGAAAATCCTGATGAGGATCCCGTCTACCATGGCAACAGCTCAAGAAAACAAAGGTGTTTTGTATCAACAGTATCTCATACCGCTATCAAAAAGATTAAAACTAGCTAATGTATTTGATAATGTATTTGTAATGTATTTGATTCAAGCGTAATTTCTGTACTCCTTAAGGATGTGGGGTAATATCAGATGCATGTACATCTTGTGAAGGAATTAGCATATATGTCTGTCAAGGAGTCCACCACCTGCAGTTAGGCTGAGCTTCCAGTGAATGGCCAGTAACAAAAGTAAGCAGCGTAGCAGCAAGAGAGGAATCTTCACCTTGAAATTTTAACCTTTATGCTTAGCCTCTGTGTGTGTGTGTGTGTGTGTGTGTATATATATATATATATATATATATATATATTATTTTATTTTTTTATTTTTTGATGTGGAACCATGCTGTACATTTGAATCATTTTGCAGTGTTTTCTAATTCAAGCCTTCTGTCCTTGCTTGAGGTAATCAAATGAGAAAAGTATCAGTGGATCCTTTTCTTTTGGGGACAGAAGCTTATTCTTGCTGATCTTCTGGCTGTATTATCAGTGCAACAGTCTTGCATTGCAGCCTTCCTTCAAACAGGATATGAAGACGGAAAAGGTACCACATTAAAGTGAGAAAAGTTGAAGGGCTGTAATGACATCCATAATAAGCAAGTTAGGAGTTTGGAGACATTAAGTATGTAATCAAACACAGTGTTAATTATACAAATACTGCTGCTGTGTGTAAACATTTGATGAGTTGCTTGTTGAATATGAATGAACGTTAATTACAGAGACTTACTTTTGTTTTTCACCAGTGGAACAGGAGTTGTGAGAAAGACATCTAAACATAGGAAACATAGATTTAAATATGACTGAGATTAAATGTCATTGCCACTATACTGAAGGAGGTTGTCACGCCCACAAGGGCGGGGCAGCACAGCGATCAGCAATCACCCTCTTAGATCGAACTATACTTAAAGCCTGACTGCACTAACGGCAGTTGCGAAGTATTGTTGCCATGTACCGGAGCATTACTAAGCATTCATTTGTCTTGTGTTTCCTCTCCTTTCCCTGCCTGTGTCATCGTGTCCTGCCGTCTCGCCTGCCCTGCTCCCCTGCCTGGTCCCGCTCGTCCTGCCTTTGTCCCCGCTCCTGCCTGCCTCGCTTGTCCTGCCCGCCTGATCCTCTCGTCCTGCCTGGTCCATCCCTTCGTCTCCTTGTCCCGTCCCTCTATGTAGGATTCATCTCCCCGGCTTCGACCCTTCAGCGCCCGACCCGACCATTCCGACGGACTTCCCCTCTGGCATTGTTTGTTAGCGGCTTTGCTGGTTTCAATAAACCTGGCTCCTGCATTTCGGGGTCTGCCTCCTTCTTGGAACAAAGCTCTGACAGAGGTGATGATGCTGTGCTTGACATTTTTTTTTCTTTTAAAATATACCAGAATTTATAGATTTCATATTAATTTTAAATGAAGTAAAATGTATCAACAATGCAACAACCCGATATTCTCATACACTCTGACTGATTGTGCCTGAGGTTTGTACTATGTTCCATCATAATATTTGTATCAAGACTCTCATATTAAAATTATGCTTCCTGTCTTCCTGTTCTGCCTCATTAAGGAGGTAATCGTATTGCATCTAAATCCTACTACCTGTGAGAGCTGAACTGCAACCTTCTAAGTGTTTTTACCATAGTCCTTTTACTGTACAAGAGGCTCACAACATCATTTCTTTCTTTTTGACAGCAGAGATTGACTGAGGTCTTGGAGCCCATTTAGGAGCACAGGAAGAACAGATCGAACAGGCCAAACATCTGGGCCGCCTTCCAGGCATCGCTGAAGCAGGCCCACTGACCAATCAGCACAACCCAGCTGGAGTGGGGAAAAGGGCAATACACATATGCACAGTAGCCACAGCCCAGAAGAATAGAACTGTTTATTTCCTGTCTTTCTGAAAAATAATTGTGTTAAGGCAAAAGTTAAGCATGCAAAGAAATCTGAATATAAATGACCACTTGGAAATTCACCGTTCACATTAATGGAAGATGGTGATTGATAGCAAGTAAGAGTTGTGAAGTTCAATCACAGTATTATACATAAGGCTACAGCAGCCCTTGCTATATCATTTTGACCATAAACAGTAACTCTCTGTCTGAAAAGGCTTTCCTTCCAACATTCTCAGTCTCCTTTATCTAACTCTGTGATGTCAGTCCCTTTTGAGACAATTCTTAGATTTGAGGCTTACCACCTTGGTCTTGTTTACGTGTGTGTGAGTGGGCATACCTATCCTTATGGGGACACAATGTCCCCATAACATGATAAATATCTGTTTTTCCAGGAAACCGGGCCCCATAAGAGAAAACTCTATTTTATAAAAATCAGTGACTGCTATGAAAAAACTAAAAATGCAAAAACTCTTGTATTTTGCTTTGTTACTTATGGTTATGGTTAGGGCAGGATAGGGGTTAAGGTTGTCATAGTTAGCATTAGTATTTTTCTCATAGAAGTGAATGCGCAGGCCCCATCAGGATAGGTATACCCAACATGTATGTGTGTGTGTGTGTGTGTGTGTGTGTGTTCTTTCAAATGCCTGAGTGAGACTTTGTCTCATAATTTTTCAGCAGATTTTTTAAAAAAAAAAAAGAAAACCCAGTTGTTTGGTGCGCAACACCTGGGTCAAAGGCGGGTTGGGGAGGCATGGATACCCTGGCAGATTCAGGGGACCAAACACTTGACAGGGGGCTTTAATTATGTAAAACTGGATGACGGGGCCCATGGTGCTGAGTCACAGGGTTGAACAACTGAAGTAAAAAAGCTATTTTAACAATGAAGAATCCCCTGATGTTCCCTGACAAAGCATATTGACCTTTCCACTCTCCTAGTGGCAGAGCTGATCCGTAGCCATTAATGGATTATTAGTGGAAGCATTTTCAAGTGCCTGAAAGGCTGTAATAATGCCTCTTAATAAGCAAGTTAAAAGGGTGGATCGGTGGGCTAAGTCTGTGTGTCTGTGATCAGAAGGGCATCGATAATAGCCCAGCTTCGGCCGAATAGTGTCATGTGGATGGGCCCTTGAGCAAGGTCCTTAACCCCCACTGCCCTTTGCTACCAAGCTTGCTCTCTCATCTGTGTGTCATGGAGAGCAAGATGGGGTAGCCTAAAAGAGAAAATCCCCATTATTTTTTGACTGATTACAGTAATTCTGCCAACCCTTTTTAACTGATGTTTGCATCACAGCAAACCATATATTTCTGTGCCAAGAATTTGTCTGCACCCTGGACTGGATGCTAGTCCATCACAGGGCACACATACAATCAGACACTATGGCTAATTTAGAAATTACAATAAACATAAAGATATGTCTTGGCACTTCAGGAGGAAACCCACTCAGAGAATATGGTACAGTGCAATTTTTTTAAGTTTCTATTTGTCCATGATCCATAGATTTGGCAAACAATATAACTTTAGTATCAGTACTATGGTCAAACTTAGTGTGGAGGAATTGTGTGATTTGTAGAAGATGTATTTTGGAATGAATGTTTGCAAAAACAGTATTAGGTAGCATAAACCTTTTAGGTGCCACTTCATGAGGGGACAATGAAAACATCAGGAATTAATTGTTTTTTTTTCCTGCAGGTAGATGCCTGTACGTACCAGAAAAACATGTAGAGGTGTTGCTATAGAAATAAATTATCATTATTTATTCATTATGTTTTTTGTTATTGTCACGGTGCGGAGCGGGGCGAGCGGATAAGGGAGCACAGGAAGCCAAAATGACAGGAAACGGGGTTTAATTGACTTGGTTGCACGGACATCAAACACATCACAGTGGACTTCAATGACAGACCTGGCAAACAGGGGGAGACGCGGACTAATATACACAAGACAGAGCAAACTGAATAAGGTACAGGTGAGAACAACCGGGTAGAAACACGGGGTAACGAGGTGGGCGTGGCACACATGAGGATCGAACGGAGCCGGGCGTGACAGTTATATTTGTTTGTTTATTACTTAGCTAAACCCTTCATCCAGAAATACAAATACAAAATAACATTATATCACAGCCAGTGGTATCTCTATTTAGAGAGAGCACACATTAAATTAAATGATTTTGTGTGTATGTAGAATTCTTTGTCTCCCATCAGATGAATCTGTGGGGTTTGTTAGGCTGCTCTGTAATCATGGAGAGCATTTCATTACTCAGTGCTCCCGTGGGGTTTACCTCCTGGGGTCCACTCAGCGGCTGCCTCTTACAGGGGCATTCCCATGAAAGTTGCTGGCTGGGAGGGGTAATCTTAATAGCGAATCTGCTTTCAGATACTCAAGAATGCTATCTTTGTACTTGATGTATTTTTTGTGTCCCAGCTTACCATTAGTCCTACATATCTGGGTCCCATGTTTCTATGCAAACTCTGTTGCGTTTATTTTATCCTACTTGTCAGTGTCATTATTCATGCATGACTTCTGCATCAGTTTCAAACTGTCAAATTGGTTGGAGTTTTGTGTGACAATTGTATTTTTTTTTTTTACTTCAAACACTTCTTGCAGTTATTTAAAAATTTCTGAATTTTTTGTGTATGGAGACCCGGAGAGAAACCAATTATAAGCCTTACTGCTTAACCCAGCATAACGGGAAGAGGAAAAGTGTTTCTGACAAGGTAGATTCTACACTATCCATGAGTGCCCTACATTCATTCTGAAGTTGTTTGCTGTTTATTTTGTTCTAAACTTTAATCCCAGTAATAAATAATTAGCACATATTATATAAATAATCACTATGAAACAGAACTGCGCATGTATTGACAGTTTTTTGTGATAAAGGTCCCCATATAATCTGAATGGTTATTCCAAGGCTACAGTTCCGTGGCTTATCTTAAAGAAATGACCAGAAAAGTTTTGCCTTTGATGAACTATAATTCCCCAACACCCTTAGCAGAAGACTCCAAGCTGGGGTCATTACTGACTGCAGAAATGTGTTTGCTTGTTAACTAGGAGGTCCTGAAGGGGAACGATAAGACGTTTGCTGTATTTTTTTTATCCTACAAGCACATGTGTTGTAATGAATTGCTTTTGGGCAGGACAAAGCCTCCTCCACAGGAGTCGAAGTAACTCATTTCATCAATATAAAAATAAAAAATAACAATAAGTGGTGGTTCCCATTCTTGTTCCTTAGTGCCATCTAGCTGTGATGCTCAAAATTCTGTGGGTTTACCTACTTATACACTGCCCGTCCAAAAAAAAAGTCACCATTTGAATTTATATCAGCAAATACTTAAGAGCCAATGACTGGATCATTATTACAGCTCAGC
>JAODLC010000114.1:0-10889 GCA_026781145.1 Hippopotamyrus pictus
ACAGGAGTGAGGAGTGTGTGGATTCAGAGGGATGTATGCTTATATATATTGAAGCAAAACAGAATAAACACTTATAAAACAAGCCGATATGTTCATCATCCCTCTGGCATGTTTACTGACAGCTGGAGATGAGGGTCTTTCATTACTGATCACAGTCACAGGGAGCTCTATGCCCAGTGTCATGTTCTAAACGTGCTGCAATCCACATTTTGATGATGTCGGAAAGGCCGGCTGCGTCCAGACACGGGGGAGCCTGAGACAGACACCGACGTCAGGAGAAATTAAAATCTGGGCACGATCTGGAGCGACTCCAAATAAGAAAAGCAAAGAGTGCTGGAGAAAACAGCTCACTCCAGATTAAATCACATTTCCCCTCAAGAGTCACGGACCCCTGGGGGCAGGCGGGTCGGGTGTATAAAACATGAAATATGGATCTTAATAAATCATTTCTCATCCAAAATCTGAAGCTCAGTCACGCTTTTGAAAATGCCATGAATATTCAAAGGCACCTTGATGTGCCTGTAATGAGGTCCACCCTGGGATGGGACACTCCCTGGACGGGGTTTGGTACGGCAGCGGGGGCGGGGGGGGTATCTACCACGCGGCAGCCCTGTCACACCTCTACCAACAGCAGAGGGCGCCAACACGTCTTTCAGCAGTCGGGAAGCTGGTGATAGCTGGTAGCCGGAAGCCGCGATTCACAGTCGGCTTTCCGCCGCGGGGCTCTGGCGGCTCGGAGGGCACATTCCAGCTGTGCAGTTTTCACCGTGAAGGTGAGTCCATCCGCACGTTCCAGAGGGGTGCCCATCCGAACCAGCAGCAGGAATAAAAGGATCGCATTAAGCGCCAAAAGCCGCCTTAATGCACTATTAAAATCACATGCCGTCTATTAAAACCTTCTTGGCATCTAGTCAATAAAAGGCAGAGAAAGAGAGAGGGAGGGAGGGAGGGAGGAGCGAGATGCTCACTTTTGTTGCCATTTATCTTCCTACAATGCGAAACACCATAGGAGTTAAAATGTTAACTGTAGGTCCAGAGACAGAGTGGGGAAAGAGGCAGATCCGTGTCTGTACCCCGGGCAGGTGAGGCAGTCGGCAGGAGGGCCAGAGACAGAGGGGGGAAAGGGGCAGATCCGTGTCTGTACCCAGGGCAGGTGAGGCAATCGGCAGGAGGGCCAGAGACAGAGGGGGGAAAGGGGCAGATCCGTGACTGTACCCCGGGCAGGCGAGGCAGTCGGCAGGAGGGCCAGAGACAGCCCGGGGGCTCATCTCTGAACACCACAGCACTGAACCCTGATTCTCTGGGGAGCACTCAGAGGGACAGACATGCCCATACACTGGCCCCCTGAAGTATTTCTGTAGCAGCACAGCCCCAAGGCCGGCATGCGGTTAAGGTGAGGCTCGTGGATATAGTCTACCACAGTAACACATACCACCTGCACAGAGTTAGGCTCACAGATTCAGTTGACAGTGGTACCACGTACCACCCGTGCGTAGTGCGGCTCACCGATGCAGTTTACCACAGTAACATGTACTGTCTGTACGCAGTGCACCTTGTGGATACTGCTTACCACGGTAACACGTAATACCTGTGCGCAGTGCGGCTCACCGATGCAGTTTACCATGGTAACACATACCACCTGTGTGTGGTGTGGCTTGTTGATGCAGTTTACCGTGGTAACACATTCCGCCTGCGCGCATAGCTATATCTGCGGTTACACGTACTACCTGCGCACTGGGCGGCTCACTGTCCCAGCTGGCTGCCCCCTCTCCATCTCAACATGAGGTCTGCCTGTCCTGCTCGGGCTTCTACAATGTGACATGCCCCCCCGCCCCCCTGCCAGTGCACCACTAAAGCGAAAAAGAGGCTTTTTTTTTCTCCTTGAGGTGGACTGACAAACGCGTGCCAATGTGCAGTGGGGCGGGGGGGCCACTCTCCCAGAGCCCCGTTGGGAACGGGGGAGCGTCTGTGACAGATGGAACTGATATGACCCCCCCCCAGCCCCTGCATCTGGAGCAACGGAGTGGGATTACAGAGAGAAGAGCTGTTAGGACCCCCCCCCCCCACCGTGGGCGGTACTGCCTGAGACTGACCCAGGAAACTCACGTGGTACGTTAGCCATGAACGGCCAGCCTGGGTAAGTCCACTTAGCCACACAGAATGCACATTAAGCAGACGATAAGCACGGAAACAGCAGTCCCAGCGTGTTTGTTCACGGTGGGGGGCCCTAAGGATACGGGGAATTACTGGCGGGCCCCACCGGCATGGCCTGCCCCCGCTGTGGGATTATGTCACGTGCTGGATGCGAGGTTGAACAGAGCCACATTAGCCGTCAGGACGGCGGGGCCAGTTTCGGAGCGATACTGCCGCCCCTCCCGCCGCAGGGCCCCCGCCACCATAAGCCCGCGCGTCTCCGCGCGACCATCACTGGAACACCGCGGTAATGGATCTGGCCTGTAGCTCCTCATGTTCCGGGTCACCTAACGGGACGCTGGCGCTAGCTGAAGCTGGGCTCTGCCAAGCCCTTCAGGCGGAGCCAAGAATTACGAAACGAGTGCTATCAATGTCACCGCTGATACGGCTCACACACATAAGCAGCTGGGCAGAGTCTATGCAGGGGAAGAAGAACGAATGCATATGACCTTATTTTACTGGACAATGAACCTGCACAAACCTACTCACTCAAACATCCATCCATCAAGCATAGGACACAAATAAGATGACCCACACAGATATACACACATATAAACACGCAGACCCCACATACACACACACACACACACACACACACGTGACCAGGGGCTGCATTTATCCCCCAGCCCTGCACTGTCAGGCCAACCTGACACCCCCAGAACAATTAATAACTCAGTCATTTACATTAACTGATTATTAATAATTATAATTTAACATTATAGCCCTGAGCCAATAATCCTTTCATTTAGATAATTTTTAGATCATTTTTAAGATAATTTTTGTATTTACTTAAAAGAAAGTCAATAAACGACTGATAGTCATCCAGACAGATTTGTGAAAAGAGCAGCACAGCTGTGGATCAGAGGCAGTAACATCTGGAGGGGCAGATACTCACACTTCAGCTCCAGACGGATGAAGTCGCTGTTTCCCAGGTTCTCCAGGAAGACTCCATACGGCGAGGAAGTCTTGAAGTAGAAGGAGATGTCAGCGCTGGTCTCGCCTTGGAAGGTGGAGAAGTGCAGGTAGGACGAGGGGGTGGTGAAGGCCGCCGCATTCCAGTAGCTCCCTGCCGCACCAAAAGACGTGCGAGAACGTCACCCCGTGCCGGGCAGCAAGGCTTTGAAGTGCAGTGACGCGCTTTACTGGCTAGCTGGCAGCGGCACGATCAGGCCAGATCTCAGCAGCCACGGGCGCAGAAGGCCTGGCCTCCTCCTGCAAAGGCAGCCCAGCACTGGTCAGCGTCAGAGCGAGCACTGCGAGATGAACGAGCACTGCGAGATGAACGAGCACTGCAAAAAGAGCGAGCACTGCGAAAAAGCGGGCCCCACAGTGCTCCCAGAGCAAAGTCCTTATTTTTATCGCATAGTTGAAACAGACAACAAACCATTAAGCTTTGAATAAAGAATGAATGTTCCGATGAATATTTGCTTCTAAAACAAAATACCGACGGACTTGATGATCCTATTATTTACAAGAGAGCTCACTAAATGATGCTGCATTCCAAGTACTACAAGAAATGCAGTTCACTGGCATGTCTCTGTGCTCCATCAATGGACACAATTAGATTAGTTATTTATGTTTGCATGCATCAATGGGTTGGATAAAGACTCTTGTCAAAAACATATAAGACTAACCAGCTTTTCCTCCCCTAATTATCCCAAGAATAAAAGTCACCCGAAATGAGGCTTTGTGTCTTCCTTTTTCTCTGACCTCCTTGCGAGCGATTTTCCCAGTGCATCCGGAAAATCCATAATTCCGGAGATCCACTCCCAAAGGCAAACTAATGATTTAGCATGTCACCAGATACTGGCAGTTTCCCTGAATACAAACACCCGCAAGGGTAAGAGCCCCTTTCCCATGTATCCGTATTAATTTCTGAGTCAGGCGACTGCTGTCCGATGCATTTTTGGTTTGAAGATGGCGGCTCATGGGAATAAAGCGTTGGTCCGCATTAAGCAGCACGTGAGAATAGCTCTGCCACCCAAACGCGAGCATGTGCTGCATCCGGAAGGTCAAGGCGAAGCATTTAAAACAGAAGGGCAGGCAGCCGCAGGTGATCAGCAGAGGCGGTCCTTAAGGGGACAGTAGACCATCCTTAAGGCGGCAGTGGACGGTAATGAGGGGCATCCTTAAGGTGCCGGTGGATGGTAATGAGGGGCATCCTTAAGGCGGCAGTGGACGGTAATGAGGGGCATCCTTAAGGCAGTGGTGGATGGCAATGATGGGCATCCTTAAGAGGGTGGTGGACAGTAATGAGGGGCATCCTTAAGGTGGTGGTGCATAGTAATGAGGGGCATCCTTAAGGTGGCGGTGGAGAGTAATGAGGGTATCCTTAATGAGGTAGTGGACGATAATGAGGGGCATCCTTAAGGCAGTGGTGGACAGTAATGAGAGGCATCTTTAAGGCGGCGGTGGACTGTAATGAGGGGCATCTTTAAGGTGGTGGTGGATGGCAATGAGGGGCATCCTTAAGGGGGTGGTGGACAGTAATGAAAATTGTCTTTCTTAGCCAGCAAAGGCCATAGCAGGCAAAAATAACCTGTGCAACCCTGTCCAACTATCTACCACGGGAACGGCGTGCAAAAAAGAGGACCACCTGGTCACGTGATGCGGAGCCTGCACTCCATATTGACCTTCCCTTGTCAACGACACACTGCATCTTCTTGGGGAGGAGACAGAGTCCAACCCCCCCCCATTAAACATACGCAATGGAAGCCTGAAATACACAGCATCTGCAAGACGCTTTTCTTTGGAAATACACAGCCGATCCCAGAGCAACCAGAGCACCCGTCCTGATGTCTTCAACCATCTGCATGTGACAGTATAATCCCGGCTGTGGTACAGCACTGAGGACACAAAACAAACTTTAGAGCCCCACTGGGGGGTGCGGGCTTATCTGGGAAGCCCAGAAACCGCCTCAGTAATTATCTGGCACCCGCTGCCGTCAGACCGGCCCTCGTCTCGCCATTTTCAGCTATTGTGTCCCCCCTGCGATTGCGCTATTTGCTCCCTCTCGCTTTATGAATCAGAAAGTGCTTCCATATATGAGGACAGAGACGGCTTAGTGGGATTACGGAGATTTATTTATCTTTTATTTTAATTAAACAACTGCAGGGGCTGCTTGCCTGCGTGTAATTTCACCCAAATTGTGTTTATTCCAGTATACGAAACAGAAAACATCACTATGTCCATAACAACGCAGCCATGCTTGTCGGTATGCTGAGGCTAATTTAGCGTATTTTGCAAACAGCGTGTTCTGGACGATTCTCTGCGAAGCCTTCGGGAGATGTGGGGGTGGGGCGGGGGGTGCTGGTAAGGCCTGCTGGGAATTATGTGCTTCTCCTGACCTTGATCCCCTTGTTTTGGGTGGAGAGCAAACAGATTTCTGCTAATGCAGCAAACAGCAAAATGGCTCATAATGATGGGATGGTAGCAGCTTAACAGTGCCTGTGGGCAGCCGACAATCGGCGGAGCAGCGGGGGGGTCTGCCGTACCTCCCGGCCCCCAAACAGGGCTCACTACCGGCGGAGCACTAGTTGACTTTTTCCCAGTGTTATATTTTTTGTAAATCTCCCTTTTAACACCAAAGGAGATTTTTTTTCACTTTGCTCTCCGGAAACACTTTATCTTTAGTTGATATTTAGCCAGAAAAAAGAGAAAACACCAGCATTACACTAAAACTGCTGCATAAAGACAAAAATCCACATTCAATCCACATTCAATCCACATTCAAGGGCACTAGCCTCCCTGCTGCTTTGCTCTAATATCGCCGTGAGTGTTAATCAGGCATCATGAGTCATTATCGTGGGCTGGGTGGTTCCTTTAGTGCCAAGCTCCACGGATGACAAAAGCTGCCCTGATCACACCGGGCATTTATGGTGAAAATCAGGTACCGATCAGAGGTGAATCTCTGGGACGATGGAGGACGGCTGGGCCAGCTGACCAGAACACAGCTAGAACAGGCATGTCGCACGCACGGAGTCAGGACGGCACTGGACCCGCACCCCTGCCAGTGCGAGGACGGGCACGCCGCAGAAAGACAGAGTCGGGATGGCACTGGATATGCACCCTGCCGGTGAGGCCAGTGAAGCTCTCTGCATCTGTACATTGTTCATTCAAATGATATCACGCCTTTTAAGGGCATGGATTCAAGAAATAAAAACCCAACATGGCTACTTCCTGTTTAAGGCATTAAATCTGTGAAGTCATGTCCCATGTCAGCTGGCTGTGAGGCCTGCTTCCACGAGGGATGCTAAAGAGCAGGCCTGTCATATCGATATCTTGACAGCTATCGTCAATGCCTGACATTAATATCTGGACAATGATGGTGAATACCTAAAAACGTGATTGTAATTCCACATAAAGAGAAACCAAAACAAAAGGTACAGACTATTACGTCACAAATCATTTATAAATATTTAGACAGTACAATTTTTAGTGCAGATGTATAGTGAAATTTTCGGCAATTGGACTCATTTGGGTAACAGCTGAGCATATAAGATGCATTAAGATACTTGAGCCAAAATATTTTAAAGAGCCTAGTTTTTTATTTTTTATAGTTTTTTTAGTCATTCAAATTCATTTATTTGTTCACCAATTGTTCATTGGGGCAGCATGTGGCTCAGTGGGCTAAGCCTGAGTGCCTGTAATCACAAGGTTGCTGGTTCAAACCCAGCCTCAGCATGTCTGTGGGTCCTTAAGCAAGGCCCTTAACCCCCAGCTCCCTGGGTGCCGCTACAGGTGGCTGCCCTTTGCAGACAGCAAGTTGAGGCAGGCGTAGAAAGAGAATTTCCCTATGGGGATGAATAAAATATCTATTATTCAATTCACACTGCTGCCTTTCATGCATGTTAAACCAGACAGTTACCACTATACTTTTAGTTATGCATCTGCATCTCAAAATTATACTTGACAAGAGCTTGGATGACGGGTGATATTCATTGGAGCCGGTTAGGTTAGGTTAAGTTAATGACTTAAACCAAGAACTCCACGTTCTTACAGTACCTACAGCCAGCTCAGTTTCATACAACATTCTGTCATTTCTCCACAGTCCGACTTTTTTGGGGCGGCTTTTTTCCGTAGATCATCCAGACCATAAAACTCATCTGTCTTAGCAGATCACGGCCTAAAAGAATTTTTCGCTCTGCCTCATCCTACCTGTCTAAAGAGTGAAACGACAGCCTGTCCATGTAAAATCACACTTCTCCGTGGGAGTGAAAAAGCCCTAAACCATTTTATTCTTTATGTCACGCCCATCAAAGCATGGAAAGCATACAGCAAAAAAAAAAATATATAAGAACCTGCCAGCACTGTCCCTGAGGCTACATTAACAGCCATTTATTCCCGACCATTATTCATCGGTTCATGCTTGCTAAGCTGTCTGCTCAGACAGAACTTCTTTCTGACAGATTCAAGCAGCTTCTATCTTATCTGCAAAACAAACCAGGAGTGAGCCAGGATCCTTGAGAAGCGGTTGGATCCCTGTCACAAAGCTCATCAACCTTCCCCAGGTAAACCCGCTGAGCGTACAAAGGGCAAGCCCTTCATCAGCGCTTGACATTTTCTGATTTCTCTTTCCTGAAAAGGAAAACCACCCCTCTCTCCCGCGGATCACAGGGTCGCACGGAGCCTTATGCAGCATACCAATATCGGATAAGGTATACACAGAAAATACAATTCCGACCCGACCGCGGCGATACATCACCCGCTGTCACTCCACGAGCCTCGTGCTCTTCTGCTGAAACACAAAGTGGCCAAACAAGATTTCCTAGATATAGCTGTGCACCTGCTAAAGTCTGTGAAGACCTATTACCTGCAGGGTGACCGTGAGCAAACCTAGGGATCAGTTCCAGGCAAAGAGCCGCCGGGTCTCACGGGACGCAAGCTGAAAAGATGCAGGCCAGCCAAGCTAAACGCCAAAGTCATTTGCTCACAGGGATTTCAACAAATCAGATGGATGTGGGCAAGTTCATCCACGAATGAGAGAAAATTCTCACTGCACTTCAGACTTTGCTAAAGACATTAACGCTGCAGCCTGAGAGCGAAAACAGGAAAAGCTTCTGAGCAAACTGTCAGCTTCTGCTGATTTCTGGGGAGCTTTTAACAGCTGTCTTCTGGCTGGAGAAGTACAGGATGTGGATGACAGGCTACAGTGAAGCACACGATTATGCAGTCAGCAAAGGCACTCTTTTCTCGAGCAGTACACACCTGGAAGGGGCTGGGCCTTCAAACCTATCTGATGTACTCGGTCTGAATAAGCAACATTCTCTACTAAACATATTGAGGCATTTTTCTTGCCATTCAGAGACCTCATTTAAAGACTGGTTAGTCTGCATGTACGTAAGGAAAAAGGTGTTCCTCAAGGTTCAGTCTAAGTCCAAGTACTTTTCATTCTATATTCACTACTTCTTACCATTAGCTGTATTTTAATTTAGGCCAATTTTTCTGAAATGAGTTTCGAATGATTAGTTGCAACCCATACAAAGCATCAAGCCAGCACTTGAAGGTGAAGTGGCAGCTAGCCCTGCAGGACACGCCAGACCTCTTTTTTCGTTGCCACAGACTCATCATCACTGATCTCTAGTCAGTTCCACACCAGCTGAAAGATATAATCCTTCCTAATCCTTCCAGCATGTTCTGGGCCTGGTGGGATACCCTCATAACATCACCCCTGGGAGATGTCCAGGTGGCATCCATATAAGACACCTGAGCTGCCTCATCTGACTCCTCTCGACACAAAAGAGCAGCAGCTCAAACTCCTCACCCTGCCCAGTATGTCCAGAAATCATTTCAGCTTCTTGTATCCACAACCTTGTTCTTGCACTAATATCACCCACAACTCATGACCTCAGGTGAGGACAGGGCCGTAGGCTGACCAGTAGCTGAAGCAATCCACCTGTCAACGTCGCGCTCACTTTTTCGTCACTCGTGAAGGTTATCTTGATGCATTTAAATTCCATCACTGCAGGCAAACTCTATTCCGTCCTGTGAAAGATGCGACCCACTCCTGCACCTAGATATCCCATCCTTGAGAGTCAAGAACAGGATCAGAGACAAGACACACATTGAGGCCAGTCTCCATTCTGTGCTAAGGATGCAAACTCAACTCTTATTGCATTTGTTCCGGCATTGAACAGCTCTCTCGTATTCTAACAATGTCTCAGAAGAAGTGGCAATAAAAATTACTTTTTATAAAAAGAGATAGATACCTGCACAAAACTGGGGAAGCAGACAAGCAAGAGTACTATTACTACTACTAATAATACTACTTCAAGATTACTATTAATGCTACCATACCAAACAACAAATCCATGTAGAATATCTTGAGATGTCAATGCCTTGGTATCTTTGGTATTCAAGCCTGCATGTTGCCACTCTTCACGGTTTCTTGCATTGCTGATTGTTGAAAAGAAGCTCTCCTCAACCAGGAAGCATAAGAGTAGGTGTGTGGGGGGGGAGTCCCTCACCATTCCATCCATCAAAATATATGAATTCCTGCTATCTTGATAAAGAACAGCTGCTGTACTACGCTGCTGCACCCCCACTATGTGAAAAAGAAACCAAACCATCACGAGTTGCACTTTTCTGGAGTGTCTGTTCTACGGAGAACATTCTGTCGGTTATTCGCTGGGAGAAACCTGCTTAGGTGGCAAATCAGCAGGATCTCGCAGGCTGCACATCATCTATTAGTGTGGCATTTCATTCCGTCTGCTTGTATTTATACGACAAAACAATAGGTTTGTAATGCCATTGTCTATAGATTTTTCCATCTTCAAGCTCATGTTAATAAGTTGTTGTATAGTTGCCGCTGACAAGCCGGACTAATAAACAACGTTGTTATTTCTGTGTTTAAAGGAAATAACTGTCAAGTGTCAAAATTGCTTTTCATACATTTCGTGGTTATATGTTTGGTAAGAAAAACAACTCCGTTCACCCTCTGAATCAGTAAAACAGGAGCTTTTTATTATCTGACTTACCAAAAGCCTATACCAGTGTATACCAGTGTATACCAAGTAAACATAAATGACGATATAATTACAAGGCAATTAGTCACCAAAAAAACTGCTAGTCCATCCGCCCACCTAGAGCCAGTCTGCCCTATAGGCAACATAGGTGATCAGGAAATAAGTCAAATTTATTTATAGAGCACATTTGAGGATGACAAGGTTACAAGGAACACCAAAGAGTACACTAAAGCATACACCAAAGGGAACACTAAAGCGAACACCAAAGCATACACCAAAGGGAACACCAAAGCGTACACTAAAGTGTACACCAAAGTGAACACCAAAGTGAACACCAAAGCGTACTCCAAAGCGTACACCAAAGCGTACACCAAAGCGTACACTAAAGCATACACCAAAGGGAACACCAAAGCGTACACTAAAGCGTACACTAAAACGTACACCAAAGCGAATACCAAAGCGTACACTAAAGTGTACACTAACGCGAACACCAAAGCGAACACTAAAGCGTACACCAAAGCGAACACCAAAGCGTACACTAACGCGAACACCAAAGCGAACACCAAAGCGTACACTAAAACGTACACCAAAGCGAACACCAAAGCGTACACTAACGCGTACACTAACGCGAACACCAAAGCGAACACCAAAGCGTACACCAAAGCGTACACCAAAGCGAACACCAAAGCGTACACCAAAGCGAAAACCAAAGCGAACACCAAAGCGTACACC
>JAODLC010000114.1:10989-28957 GCA_026781145.1 Hippopotamyrus pictus
ACACCAAAGCGTACACCAAAGCGAACACCAAAGCGTACACCAAAGCGAAAACCAAAGCGAACACCAAAGCGTACACCAAAGCGAACACCAAAGTACTTTGCAAAGCATAAAATACACATAAGTATAGAAGATATGAGTTAAAGAGCAACAGGAATAGAATGATAGAGAATAAAATTAAGTAGAAAATATACTAAAGTAACCAAGACTAGGGTGCAGGACCACCTAATGACTGAGACAAGGAAGGAGCTGGAGCCTGTAGTGAGCAGCACTGGGCCCAAGGTCAGCGTGCTGGTGCATCACCAGTCAGAGTCAAAATAATAAGAGCAAAGCTGTCATCATTCAGAGATGTGGGCCAGTAGCCAGACTGTCCTGCAGGTTATTCCTGTCCTTTCATATCCAGGGCTGTCTGTCAGCTTTGTTTACCACACCGCCGTGTCTGACGCCTGTCTGTCACCATCTGCTCCCCAGAACGTACAAATGTGCAGTCAAGCCCGGCCACATCCTCAGCAGCCCTTTAAACCCGTCTGTCTGCGCATGGAGGTGAACCACAGCATATTAGTCAACAATCAATGCGCGTCTGCCTGCACGTATGCATGCAATGTCTGCATGCACATCTGCCACGCAGGACACCTGAGGGCGGAGCATGTCAGAACTCCACAGCATAGGAGTGGCACGGTGCGCAGGTGTCTGTGGATCTTTCACAGGAGAGAACGGAGCTCTGGGCAATCATGAGGGATTAGGGCTTGCGGCCCATCCAATCCATCACTGAGGGAGCAGCAATGTGGAAAGTCCCTCTTCAGGGCCTGGATCCAGACCACAGGCCATCCATCATGGAGCCAGAAGAAGTAAGGAGCCCCTTGACCAGGCGGCATTGCTGCTGACGAGAGTTAACCTCCAGAAACCCCGTGTGTACTTACATTACTTTTTCTTCAGCTTTGTTGTAATGGGTCTCCTCACAGGTGTATTCATGTATTCATGAGAACAAAACCGTCTAAAGAACATTCAGGGAATGAAGCATGTGGCTGTGATGAAAACGACCGGGTCTATTGTGCAGCTAACAGAAATGCTGTGGCTGTTTATACAACCACAGCGTCAAAGAACAGCAAATAATCAGCTGCAAAGGAACAAAAAAAAAATCCACATTCAAGGACCGTAATAAATGTAAAAGTCTGTTGCATTGACAGGAAAGAATCAATTTCAGGTTTTATTGATGCACTCTTTTTTATGACAACGATCACTAGGACACAATGGCTGCCAGTTAGTTCCTCCTTCAGATGGTATGAGGAGCTGATAGTGAGCGCGAGGAGAGCAGGGCAGATGAACGATGTCATCCTATCAGAGTGCTGTGAAGAATCTCATCTTCCTCCTCCATCTCAGCAACAGCTTTTATCCAGGAAGTCACCTGCTATAGGCGACGATTAAGGAGCACAATCTACGACTTGACTTAGAGCAGAAAGTCTGCAACACATAGCGTACGGCCAGCATTCCACCTAAATCACACGGGCGATTCCCCACCTGTGTCAGCTCAAAAGCGCAGCGGAAACCTGCTGTCCAGCTACTGTTTTCCAGGAGAAAGGAGCAATGTGCTGATGACTTAAAGAGAACCTCAGCGTCGTAACCGGGAGCTTCCAAGAGCTCCTTCCAGGAGATACAGAATAAATAAGGTGGAGGATCTTCTCCATGCTGGAAAACAGGGGAGGGGGATTTAGCAGAGGTGGCCAGGCAGAGAGGCCTCTCTCTCCGTGACAAACACTGAGCTCCATCTGCTGAACGATGTACGGCACAACATATCAGGCACGCAGAAGACAAGGTCAAAGCGGGCAAAGCCTTTCAGTGCTGAGAGCGTATTCCAAGCTCCTGAAGACCAGAAGACAGTGTTCGCTGAGAGTACAAAGGATCAAATCATAAAATCAAACCTCTTTCAGTTCAGTTTATTGTCTGCTGTGGCTGTTAGAAGTGCAAAGCCATTATATACAAGCAGAGAACAGGGATAAGTTACCTTTACGAAGTCGGCTGACACACGCAGGGTTTATTACTGGCCATGTCACATATAATAACGAATGTAAATGATCTCAGAACAGTATGAAATATACCAGAGATCAATCAATGTCGGTTCTACAGCTGAAAAATCACGTTTTATCACAATTTGTGCGTGAACAGCAGTACAAGACCTAGATTTTTAATTGTAGGGATGGAGGTAGAGTATCACAAGGAATATTGGCTTCTGTTTGAGGCTGTGACATTTACATGCATGTACGGCTCGTCCTAAGTTTCCTGCCTGTCTATAACACTGCCGTCCGTTACTGTTCACAGCGCTGCTAAATGACACAAATGGCAAAAGTTGTTTTTAGAAACAATAATCCTTTCATGACATTCTTGCAATTACACAAAAAAATGCATTATAAATCGTGCTAATGTTTTTTCTATCTTTTTTCTAGAGTGCTCTCTACATAATGTTGACTAGATAAAAAAATGCATGACTCACTAATGGATAGAAGCCAGCAACAGCTTGTATTGATTTTTCATAAAAGTGGAAAATAGAGGTCATCTCAGACTCCTCAGTTTTCAGCTTTAGACATCGTTCAAAGTCCGTAACTGATGGTGAAACACACTCCCCACTGGATAATGAAATCTAGAAGTCTAGGTGGACCATCACCTAAAAAGTGTGAGGATCTTCCAGTCTTCTGAGAAGCCAGCAAAGAAGCCACTGCTCCCCCGTAGTCTGTGAACGGCATCCCTGTGACCTGCGCTATGTTTTAGGTCTGCATCCTTTCTCCCATTAAAGCGACCTCAACAAAAACAGAATCACCACAAATGATTAAAAATATCTCAAGTCCTGAACCTTAACTGCTGGACCTGGTAACTGTCATTAGTCGGTGCCTCTTGTAAACATTACAACTGTGCAATTAATTATGATTCTTTTAAATATCCCCCTTTACTTTAGCAGTGCAATTGTTACATAAGCGAAATGATTGTAATTAAGCGGAATTAATGGGCTGTCATAGCAGGTAAGTTTTTTTTTTTTACTGCTGAACCAAAAGTATTTTCCCCAAATGCCTCCATTATTGCATGCAGAACAAAGATATTCAATACTGCAGCTGCAGCAGCTTAGATGTGCTTGAAAATATTAATCTATGAATTTATATTAATTCAGCAGATTGATCAGGAAGGTTATTAAGCTAGACAAGGATTTTTGAAATAGATTTTTTCTTGTTCATTTAGAAGTTAGAATGTTCTTGTAAGCTTGAATAAAAAGATTAACATTTACCATACGTAGTGCTAGTTCTACAAAGTTATGACTCAGACTGTTCATTCTTTAGTACATTCATTACACTGAAATGTACATAGTGCCCAATACAAAAGACACTAGGTGCATAAACAAGAAGAGTTACTCGGCTGCTGAGTGCATCAGGGCCAAAGCAGAAAACATTCTGCACGTTAAATATCTATGATCACCCAGACTGAAGGCCCACCCATCACTGGACACCAAATTACAGACATAAATTCAGGCCATGGCACCAATTGCGAGTTAGCGATTCACCCCCCCCCCCCGCCACCCAGACGCTGAGATAACAGGCAAACTTTATTCAGGCAGAGATGAGCCCAGATCCGTATCTCTAACCCTCCTTCTGTGCGGTGTCGGACGTGCTGACTCACCATGCTAACCTGAGAGTTTCCCAAATCTCTTCCACTAAAAGAAAATCCCAACAAAAAACCGCATGAGAAAAATCCTGCTTAGCCAACACATGACAGAATATTTGACTGCTCCGCACATGCTGACTGTAGGTCTGAGGATGTTCCATCTTTGGCCAAAGCTGACCGTAAAGACAAAGTGATTTCATTTCTAGCATCATGGCAGAGCGCAGCCGTGCCAAGAAAATACAAGAATATAAGAGCAAGATGAAATCAGGAGACAGGCGCCTTTACTCACAATGATATAAAACTGCCTGTTACCCCACCCAGGCCCTGCTTGACTCTACCCCCCCTGAATGGAATAGTGATACTTTATTGATTCCCATGGCATCACATATTTCTCTGCATCACACACACACACGCACGCAGGTGAGATTCGAGCCGATGACATTCTGGCGACAGGCACTCAGGCCTATTTGATGCCAGCAACATGTTTAAAAAAAACTGGGACAGGGACAACAAAAGAAAACAGAAACGTATGTGATGCTAAAACAAAACACTTGGTAGAATATCTCACAACTAATTAGGTTAATTGCAAACAGGTCAGTAAGGTGACTGGGTATAAAAAGAGCCTCCAAGAGACGGAGCTTCTCCGCAGTGACGATGGGGAGAGGTTCAGCACTCTGTGCAGTGACGATGGGGAGAGGTTCGACATTCTGTGCAGTGACGATGGGGAGAGGTTCAGCACTCTGTGCAGTAATGATGGGGAGAGGTTCAGCACTCTGTGCAGTGACGATGGGGAGAGGTTCAGCATTCTGCGCAGTGACGATGGGGAGAGGTTCAGCACTCTGTGAAAGACTGCGTGGGTAAATGATACAGCAACTTAAGAATAATGTTTGTCAAAGTGATATTGCAAAGAATTTGGGAACTTCATCATCTACAGTACATAATATCATTAAAAGATTCAGAGAATCCAGAGAAATCTTTGTACGCAGGGGACAAGGCAGAAAACCAGTACTGGATAGCCGTGATCTTTGGGTCCTCTGATGGCACTGCGTTAAATACAGACACAATTCTATAGTGGAAATCACTGCATGGGCCCAGGAAGACTTTAGAAAACCTGGGAACACAGTTTGTCACTGCATCCACTGTATTCTACTAGGCAAAGAAGAAACCATATCTAAACATCATCCAGAAACTTCTCCAACTTCTCTGGGCCTGAGCTCATTTGAGATGGACTGAGGCAAAATGGAAAACTGTGCTGTTTAAGCCAAAACCCAGCATGTGTGATGGTATGGGGCTGCATTAGTGCCCATGGCCTGGGCTGCCCGTACATCTGGGAAGGAAATATTAATCCTGATTGACACATAGAGGTTTTGGAGTGACACATGCTGCCATCCAGATATCTATTTCAGAGAAGGCCTTGCATATTTCAGCGAGACAATGTCAAACCGCATTCTGCGTGTGTTACAGTAGCAGAAGATTCCTGGTCCTAGACTGGCCTGCCTGCAGTCCAGACCTGTCACCCATTGAAAACATTCGGCGCATCATGAAATGAAACATACAACAAAGGATCGAGACCCCGAATTGTTGAATGGTTGAAATCTTATACCAGGGAAGATTGGGACAGTATTTCACTTTCAAAACTCCAGGTCAGCTCCCAAACATTTACAGTGTGTTGTTAAAAGAAGAGGCGATGCAACAAATGCCCCTGTCCCAACTTTTTTTGGGAATGGGGTTGTATGTATTGTGAGTTCCAACATCAACTGTGCTCATTGGCTGGGAAAATGGGAGATATTTCGTAGATACTGATTGGCTGGAGTAGGAAAAGGGGGAGATGTTTGGTAGATGCTGATTGGCCGGAGCAGGGAAAATGGAAGACATTTAGAATATGGCAATTGGGTAGAGATGTTGCTTTGATGAGTTCCATCCTATAATCTGATAACCTGGCTAACCTTGGTTTTTTAAAAACACGTATCAGGTAATGAGCACACTGCTGCCTTGGAAAGTACAGAAACCTATAGCAGTGTGGGTGTTGAATGCATTTGACGTTCTTAAAATAAACAGCCCAGCTCCGAAAGGCCAGACAAGGTCAATATTCAGAATTTTTTTATCATGAGTCATTATTATGTTGATCAGCAAGTGCGGAATACAGGCAAGGTTATCGCTGCCTACTGATCAATGTCGCGGAGAGAAAATGCTCTAACTTACGGTCTCCTTGACAACGTAGAGGACCGACAGTCAGCTTGGCCTCTGAGCCGGCTCGGCTGGTATCTCCAACAGCCACCTGGATTACGGGCAAATGGTCTTTGTACTTGAGGGCTCCAGAATCTTCTCTCCTTGATGAAGGGAAGAATATACATGTACAAGAAAATATGCATTCAGTTAGAGAGGCTCGTCTTCCTCACAGATCTTCAATTAACTTCTAAGATCTGCCCGACTGCCCCACCGTGGCTCACAGAAAAGACTGCACATGCAACATAAAACATCATGATTATTTATGTGCTGCCTTCCACTAAGTGCAAAGAAGCAGATGTGTTAATGTGAAATCACAAGCAGCTGACCTCCTTACACATCCTGTTAATGTGGAATCACAAGCAGCTGGTCTCCTTACACATCCTGTTAATGTGGAATCACAAACAGCTGATCTCCCTAAACATCCTGTTAATGTGGAATCACAAACAACTGATCTCTTTACACATTCTCACATATAGTCCCATTTACGTAATAAAGCTGTTTAAGTTTAAAACTGTGAAATTATGGCCTACAGCAGGTTTCACGTTCAAAATGTTTGCCTAGGCTTAACCTGACATCACAGAAACACTACAATTAGCAGAGATAATATAAATTAAATTTCTGCAACATGTTAAACACTACTGTGACTTTGTGGGGTGGTGTGTGGTGTGTTGGACTCAGCAACTCAAGGTTGTTGGTTCAAATCCCGTGGCTGACAGAGTGATGTTACTCTCGAGCCTTTGACCCAGGCCCTTATTCCCAGCTGCTGCAAGAACTGGCTGATTTCCACTGTGTGTCGGTTTGAAATAAGCACCTGCTAAATAAATGTAATGCAAAAATGTAATTGGCCAGTGTCCCACTTTCCATCCTTTTCTACACTACAGTTACACTCTGCAGTTAAGCTCCAGTTAAAAACACATTCATCCAGTGTGTAAGGTTGTTGTTGCTGCTGTTGCTTTTCTGTGGCGTTATTCTGTTTGTGTTGAACTGTATGTATTGTAAAGTGTCCTTGAGTGTGAGAAAAGCGCCATATAAAGCAAAGTTATTGTTATTACACCTTTAGGAGAGAAAATGACGGAAATGACAGTGGCGGTGGGTCACAGGTGCTCCCGTCCCATTGGCAGACATGAAAGGGCGTCGAATGCTGGGCCCCGCTCAGCGCCCTTGCCGGAATGTTCTGCCGCATCGCTCTGCTGCTCCGGCCGCAGTATGTGAAGGGCGGATTTCGACAGCGAACAGGACGAGTCTGGGCTCTCGCGCCGCTCTCTTTAAATTACACAGCACTCCGGTCTCTGCTGAAGATTAAGGCCTGACCGGGACGCCGGAGAGTGACTGAACGGAAGCCTTTCCCTGCGCAGCAATCTCCCTAAAGACTAGGTGACATTTACTTGCATTGTCTTAGCTGGTAATAAATGCACTCATTTGAGGGCGTGGGAAATTATTCTCCAGACGAGTGAGTTTTCTTGTTATAGAGATGTTCTGCAGCAGCCGTAACGCAAAGAGACAAGTGCCCTCGAGCCTGTAGACTGGCTGTCTGTAATGGGGCGTTTACTTTATACTTTATTAAAAGCCACCGTTTCCAAATATTCTTCAGCTGCTCTGCGATGACCTGCCCAAAGATGGCCACCACATAGTGGAAAAAATAACATGATATATTGTGATAGCAAGTCGCCGGAGTAACTGAAAGTGAAAAGCTGATTTAAAGCGTCATACAAGGTAAAAGGTCAGGGATAAATGGCTCTGGGTTGGGAAGCTTCAGGAGCCTCGCTGTTAGCGCTTTGATTTAGCATTTAATTGTTTCTCAAGTGAGCAGTGGGACTGGGAGAATGTACAGGACTGCTCAATGAGGGCCAGTCCTGGGCTCCCCCCCCCCCATAAGAGCGAGGAAAAGTACGTCCAACTAGCATTTTTATTTATCCATTTAGCTGATGCTTTTATCCAAAATAACAAATGATTGCGACAGCAAGGTTAAGAGCCTTGCTCAAGGGCCCCACACTAGGCCCATGAAATTACTCTGCCGACCCTGGAATCTTCCAGTAATGAGCATGGAGGGCTAACTCACAGTGGGCTAACTCACAGAGGGCTAACCTACAGTGGGCTAACTCACAGCGGGCTAATCTACAGTGGGCTAACTCACAGAGAGCTAACCTACAGTGGGCTAACTCACAGCGGGCTAACCTACAGTGGGCTAACTCACAGCTGGCTAACCTACAGTGGGCTAACTCACAGAGGGCTAACCTACAGTGGGCTAACTCATAGTGGGCACTGACAGAGAGGTAACTCGTAGAGGGCTAACTCACAGAGGGCTATAACCCACAGATCCCCAGAGGCGAGGGGTCCTCACCACTGCCGATGGTCAGCATCGCAGTTGCAGTAGTACTTCGGGTCGGTGCAGTTCCTCTCAATCCCGCAAGCGCACTTCTGGATGCCAGGTCCGGAGCCCCCCCAGTAGTAGTGCTTCTCGTTACCCCTCCCCACCCACCACGTGTACGGCGTCCCATCTGGGGAAAGAAAGGCAAACACGAAAAACAGAAAAGCATTTAGAGAGCATCACATAGCGTCACCCTAGTACCCTTGAGCGAGCCAGACATTACAAGGAATCAAAGATGTGCCTGTAAGGTGCTTTTCTGCGATAAGATTCTGACCGTCTGCATTCTGCCCTCACATTGTGCTTTGCTCATGTGCTGCAGATTCCTGGCGCGGACATCGCCCAGCCAAAGCGCAGTCCAAATGTCCCCGGTCTCCTTGTTGCCTTTTCGCTCGAGCATGTGACACATGCTTTATTAAGGTCGAACACGGAGACAGAATGAGTGCCAAGTGGATGGAAATGGGAGGCCGCTGATTCACACCTGCCGAAAACTGCTCGGCCTGCCTGCTCATTGTTTCACTGCTCCGTGTCCGCAGTCCGGCATAATTACACTTCAGGAAGATGTACACAAAAGCTCTGTTCTCGTCTCACACGGGGGCATAAGCTGTACAGTATGCAATGGACTGCAGCTTCCCAAGGAAATATTCTGTTTCTGTAACAGTAGAGAAAATAGGTTGGAATGCAAATGCAGCTGGGTTGCCATGTCAGTGTTGATACTGGGCACTATCAGAGCTGCAGCTGGGTTGCCATGTCAGTGTTGATACTGGGCACTATCAGAGCTGCAGTTGGGTTGCCATGTCAGTGCTGATGCCGGGCACTATCAGAGCTGCAGTTGGGTTGCCATGTCAGTGCTGATGCTGGGCGCTATCAGAGCTGCAGGCATGCTGACACGGGAAGGACTCTCGGCCTTGTAGAGCGTACACAGAGCAGATGGCCACCGCGCGTTTATGGGCCCAGAGCAGGACTTGATGTCATCTGCACATAATTTGCAACAGAGTGGAAGCAAATGGTATATTAATGTATTAATGAGCTTAAGTATGGCAGAGGGAACCCAGAGGGCCGGATCCGGCAAGCATCCCCACATCTGCAGCGGCTCGCAGCCGCGGACTGACTCCCAACGGGAAAGTCGGCGATAAAGCGCAGGCGGTATGTGGGGACGCATGCGAGCCAGCTGACCGCGTGTAGCAGTGCTAAGCCCCGCCTCCGTACTGCCAGGTCATCCATGCACTGCTGGCGATGGTGCCTCCATGCACCTGCAGGAGCAGCTTAGAGCGTCTCTGAAGCGAAGCCTTACTCCGAAGTTACCGGAGTAACATACGATGTGAGTAATAGCTCATCACAGAGAGATGCCTCGCCCTGCTGCATTTTGGGATATGCACTTCAGATCCTTTACAGATTTTAGATTTCCTCCAGGGGGGTATGAGAGGTTCATAATGACAATGGTATGACTGGAAAAATATGACTTGGAGTGCATGACTGGGAGCGCATGACTGGGAGTGAACGGCCGGCAGTGTACGACTGGCAGAGTACGATCGGGAGTGTATGACTGGGAGCATACTGCCCGGAGAGTATGACTGAGAGCGTACGACCGAGAGCGTCCCTGCTCAGGGGAGAGGGGCAGTCAGCCTAACGGTGGTGAATGCTGACTAACACAACATAACGTTTGTACATCTGACATTATTTAACAGTATAACAAGGAAATGTGCATTGAAACATCCTCGTTATCTGCTCTGTTCTCCATCATCTCATTAACACAATCGCTCTGACAGCATAAGTACTGTGTGTATCTGTGATTGGCGGTAACCCAAGGAGGTGATAGACAGAGATATAAAGATGTCCACCTATGCTGGCTTTAAAAACAGCCAAATGCCCGGTGGCCTTTAACGATGGGTATATGGTATCTCTTCAAACAAAACACCAAGAGCTCTGAGCTCGGGCGCTCTCCACCAGCGGCTGGAAGCTTACGAAAGTTGGCCGACAGACAATGAAATAAGCGCAGGACACCAGAGGGCGCTGCCCTCCACATCCTTCCGGGGACTCGACCAACGTGACCAACCAGCTGGCGGCTCACAGCGCGGGTCTTTATACCCGCTGAGGCGGCACGCCGGGCGGTGCTGACGGGCATCCTGCCTGAGTAGCCCGCCTCCGTTCCATCCTTAGCTGACGTGACGTCCCCCCGCTTCCTGACAGCTGATTCTGCAGCCACACCCTGCAGTCCCCCATTTTTACAGCCAGCCAAACCCAGGAGGCCGTGAGGCATGACAAAATAAGCAGTGAGGCTCAAAACAACTGGGCCCAGTGACAGATGGGCATCCCATCCAGTGTTGTGTACCCTGTAATAGATGGGCATCCCATCCAGTGTTGTGTACCCTGTAATAGACGGGCATCCCATCCAGTGTTGTGTACCCTGTAATAGACGGGCATCCCATCCAGTGTTGTGTACCCTGTAATAGATGGGCATCCCATCCAGTGTTGTGTACCCTGTAATAGATGGGCATCCCATCCAGTGTAAGTGTGCACACACCACTGTGTCCATTATAATCTCAAGCTGCGATGACACCATGCTAGTCCGAAGTCTAATCTGAAGTTCCCCGACGCCTGCAAGCCCGCCGTAAGCGGGTGTGTGTACTATAGCCCGCTCTTCAGCATCCCTCCCCAACAACAGCTCACCAACCTGCAAGGTATGCAGGTACGCCTCTTAAATTAAAGGTACTGAATTCAAACGCTCTACGATTGTCTAAGAGACAGATTCAATTAGGTCCATTAGCTGAGGGGCAATAATGAGCAAAGACGCCGTGTTGCTGCTTTAATCATGAACCACGGCATAAGCACAGGGAGGCACGGACCCATGTGTCAGGGCTATTTACAAAGCTGAACAGAAGAGCCTCTCTGAGTTAGGGCCATTTACCTTTAACTGTCTGAGTCTTTCACCTAAAGACATTTACAAAAGGTTTTTGAAGGTTGTGCAGCAGAACTCTGATCTACAAAGCTTTGGTTCGGTGACAGCCCTTCGACGGTCATGTGACTCGGTTTGGTGGAGGTCCCTTGTCTGTCATGTGACATGACACTGGTCTGGTGGCAGTCCCTTGGCTGTCATGTGACACTGGTTCAGTGGCAGTCCCTCGGCTGTCATGTGACACTGGTCTGGTGGCAGTCCCTTGGCTGTCATGTGACACTGGACTGGTGGCAGTCCCTTGGCTGTCATGTGACACTGGTTCGGTAGCAGTCCCTCGGCTGTCATGTGACACTGGTTCTGTGGCAGCCCCTTGGCTGGTTTGTCGACGTTTATTAATGGGGGGGGTCCCGTCAGGAGGTGAGGACACACAGAGCCCTGCAGGTCCGTCCCACACAGCCCATCGAGCACATGAGGGCCCCGCCCACCCCCCTGCTCACGCTCCTTTCCTGTCAGACCCCAAAGGGCAGCCTCCCTGCCGTTTATCCCGTGCAGAAATACGCCAACAAGGTGACTACGCTTCTCAGGAGGCCAGGCAAAGCGGTGACCCCCTTCTTCGTTCCTCTGGAGCATCTATTCGCAGAGAGCACGCCCCATAAGAAAAGCAGACAGTTCATTAACAGGGCGGCTTGCTTCACCGGGCGCTTGCAGACGTTAATGCATACGTGGGATGGTTGGCTCTTTAAGCAGCTCTGAACTGAGTGTGGAGGCCAAGAATCTAATGAGGAAATATCTGCGCTTCAGATCGGGCTGGCGTCCAACCGTCAGGGTCAAAATGTCCAACAACCCGTAGCAGGACGCAGAGTCGCAAGCAGATTGGCTGCTCTGAGAGGGACACGGAAAGGGGGCGGGTTTAAGGCGACATGGGTGCTGGGGTGTGGGATCTGCGGCTAATATTAGACCAACAGTGGCTGTTAACAGAGTAACTTTAATTTTAAAAAGGCTGACATCTCCAGTATCAAAATGGGCAGACTATTCATTGAGGAACACGACCGTGCCACACAGCGTCTCGAATCGAAGGCTTAGTCACTGAACTCCTTTCAGCGGACTTCAGAGGAGCAGGAGTGCACACGCAAGTGAAGAAGCCCCGCTTCACTATCGCACTTTGCTGCCTTCAATCCTGCTGACTCATAAATACTCAACAAAGGCGCTCGCGGGGTGCAGTGACACAGGGAAACGCTCATCTTCAGGAATCCACGCGGGACATGAGCTGAGTTCCCTTCTGCATGCTTTTGTCTGCTCCTTTTCCCTTTCCATAATTAACCAAACAATTAGAATGTTCTAGACAATAGTTCTACTGTATAATGACGAAGAACCACAGAAATTGATTACACTGCGAGTTACTGCAAACATAGTTGTCCTCGTCTTTCTCTTCATGACCTTTACGGGGCAAATCTCTCGACGTCTCTCTCCTGACTGCAAACATGCCCATCATTACATCCCTCCATAATTTCAGCGGCCATCGTGATCTTCAGCCCACAATCTGCTGCATCCGAGCAGCAGTGAAGCATGACGCCTGGAGAACCTGCAGAGCGGGGATGACTTCGCTTTGGGCGATCAGGGTAATGGGGCGGGCACACCCCCATGGCCCCGGTGGATCTCTAAGGGCCACTCGCACTTTCCCAGAGGACGACACGGGGTGGCACTTTCCCAGAGGATGACATGCTGTCTCCGCTCAGCTCTGCCCGCAGGGTCAGACCCGCGACGGCAAACACTCTGCGGCCTTGCTCGGGACCAAGGCGGTAACACGTAAGTATTTAATTGAACAAACCATCGTCATGAGCCGCTGCGCATCACACCTCCAGTAAGAGAAACTCGCGGCTTGCTGGGGGAGGGAGTTCAAGAGGCAAGACAGGTGCCAGGCATGTGACATGAGCGTTTGAAGGGAGAGCAGGCCTCCCAGGACAGTGATGTGCACTCAGACTGAGAGCACGCCCCCCTCAGGATGAAAAGCGTTTGAAGGGAGAGCAGGCCTCCCAGGACAGTGATGTGCACTCAGACTGAGAGCATGCCCCCCTCAGGATGAAGACAAGGCTCTCGCTCCCGCAGTCCGAAGGCTCACTGTGAGAATCTGGTCACTATTAATGCACGTGGGGGCGTTAAGCCATCACTTTAACGTGCCGTTTGATCACGCCGCCGCCATTCGTCAGCCTAATTGGAACAGTATACATTGGTAAACAGGTTTCATTAACTCGGCACTGAGCTATTACACGCGATTACTGTTATATATGCGTTCTCATTTGCAGTAATGGGCCTAATTTGTTTAGGGAGAGTGAAAGGTCCAGCAGCATCGAGATGATGGAGCAGTGTTCCAGTTTTATGTCAGACGCCTCCAAAGCTATACATCTACATATATACATAAACACTGTCATAAGGAAAGATGCTTGCAGGTTTTATAGATGACTCTGCACATGTACTTATATGTTTCACTTTCACTTGTCTGCTATGTTCTATGTGATACAATGCAATTGCAAGGCCTTCCACTGTAAACCGTGTGTGCGTGTAATGGCAAGGTCATGTGACCGAAGTCCTAAAGAAGCAGCCTTTTCATTTTTACAGTACAGTACAGTACAGTTTTAAACTGGGCAAATTTAGTACATTTTAAACGGAGCAAATATAGAGCTAATCAGGCATAGCAGTCAAAAATCGGTTCTAATGAGCCTGTGCTTATTGGCTGGGCGCTCCTTGAAATGCTTGGCTAAAGTTTGTCATTCTGGGGCGACACCGTCCCCGAAACCGAAACAGAGGTCACTCTGCAGTCTCATCACAGAGACGAAGCCGTTTCAGCTTAATGAGTGATGAGTGTGACACCCGGCCGTCAGACGAGGTACGGAGAGTGAATTTGTCAGACGGCTGGGGAAGAGCAGGCAGGAGATGACGGCGGAAGGGCCACACTCGTCACTTAACGCTGGCAGACGAACGCGGGATTCCTTTGGGATCACTTGGGTTCTTGGGCCAGCGGCAGCGAAATAGCGGAACCTCAAAATAACAAAGAAGCACACAAATAGAGACATGGACCATTAACGTAGGTTTAGTGTTCAGTAATGTTAAGTGTTCAGTAATGTTAAGTGACAATACGTTTTAAGGCAAAGAATTTGGCAGGGGAGTGAGTCGGTGGCCTGGCACCAATGCGATCACACTCACGGTCTGTTTTGTCATCGGTTCATTCCAAAAGAATTTAGGTGCATGGAGAGTGGTGACTCTCAAAAACATCGCATCTCCTTGCTTTTGAAGACCATGGATCCAAAGATGCATTAATAATTCTAATGTGGGATCAGAATCAATCCTAGATCATCACAGAAATCCATCCTACAACTTCACACCAAACTTAGTCATAGTCAGCATAACTATAACTCAAGCGAGAGCAATTTGACAAGAAGAAGAAAATCGCAGAAGTCTGCTTGAGATGTGACTGCGTGTGTCTGGGGCAGCCGAAGGGTGTCTAACAAATTTAGAAATATTGATGCAGGAAAGGGCTGTTCATGACTGCATTCTGTGTTTAATCATTTTGGCGGAGACACCCTGGTCCCCTGTGACGGATCTGCTTTTCCTTTGTTTGTTTACTGGCGCACTACATTCAAACTGTATTTAATATAAATATAGAACAATGGGTAGCCTGTACGTGGCGGGAATTTCATCCCGCGTAATGCGGGAGGGGCTGCTGCCAGATACTCTCCACCGAGCACAGATATTAAAAGACTGTTTGCAGGCCTATTTGTCAACATCACAGAGTCAAGCCCAAAATGCAGATTGGATAGAATACTTTGAAAGGGTGATTAATGGATAGCTGTCAGGTAGTTTTTAATGCTATCTATCTGCCATGATTCTTGGGAAATCTGTTTTTTTTTTTATTTTTATGCCAGTCCGGGTTTAATTCCAAACTGTAATTAGACTGATCAAGACAAATGCAACCAGGATGGAGACAGGTAAAACGATTCTCTAAGGTGTATATATTTAAATCCATAAAGCTGACATCTTCGGCAAACAGCCAGGAGTCTGCAGTGGTCTCTAAACGAGAAGACTGCGTGCAGGAGTAGTGCAGGCATGGGGGATTAATGATAAGGGACTGGAGCATGAGCATTCCGGGTGCCTGGGCAGAACCTTACAGCTGAACCTCACAGCTGAACCTCAAAGCTGAATCTCACAGCTGAACCTTACAGCTGAACCTCACAGCTGAACCTCACAGCTGAACTTACAGCTGAACCTCACAGCTGAACTTACAGCTGAACCTCATAACTGAACCTTACAGTTAGACCTCACAGCTGAACTTCACAGCTGAACCTCACAGCTGAACCTTACAGCTGAACTTACAGCTGAACCTCACAGCTGAACTTACAGCTGAACCTCACAGCTGAACTTCACAGCTGAACTTCACAGCTGAACTTACAGCTGAACCTCACAGCTGAACCTCACAGCTGAACTTACAGCTGAACCTCACAGCTGAAATTACAGCTGAACCTCACAGCTGAACTTACAGCTGAACCTCACAGCTTAACCTTACAGCTGAACCTCACAGCTGAACCTCACAGCTTAACCTTACAGTTGAACTTACAGCTGAACCTCACAGCTGAACCTCACAGATGAACCTCACAGCTGAACCTCACAGATGAACCTCACAGCTGAACCACACAGCTGAACTTACAGCTGAACCTCACAGCTGAACTTACAGCTGAACCTCACAGCTGAACCTCACAGCTGAACCTTACAGCTGAACCTCAAAGCAGCGTATGAGGTACTCGACAGGAAACGCTCCAGAATACACACCACTGACAGAAGTGTCGTCTTATACTTATTAACATAGACACTAACCATGATAATCACATCACAATGGTCATCTCTGCCATTAGAAAGTCGCTTCCACCCTCTACCTGGCTGGTTTCTGGTCATTCCCAGTGTCCCCTGCTTCACTTTGTTATTGTGTACTGCTGTCTTAGAAACTTTGAGCCTGGAAGCATCCTGCTGCTCAGTGTGGCCTCTTCTGCCAGCTGAACCACGATTAAACCAGCATTTAGAAACGCAGATTTGTTTGGAAATATAGAGTGAGCTGTTAATTCTTTCCAAAGCTGAGGAGGGAGGAATCATCCCTGACAGAGACGCCTTTCTCCAAGTCAAAAAGGGGGCTTGGCTTGCACTCCCCTCAAACCGCGCGCCAAGCACCCAAAGATCATGCCATCGTTTGGTCCAGCACAGGTATCAACCAGAGGACTCCTCGCCCGGTACAGGCACACAAAACAGTGACGAATCTCACAGCTGGCAGCACTGGCAGGTGGAACAGGCGCCGCACTGCATACAAAGATCACAACTGGAGCCAGTTATTGACAGCAGCATGACTCATCGGCCGCAAAGGTCTTAAAAAGGGACTGCGGGTGTCACGTCAAGCTTTTAATGTATCACGGACCTGAAACGGGTGAAATTACTTCATTATTCATTAAATTAACAATTATCACCATAGTTTATCAAAGCTATACAGCGTGGAATTTTGCAAAGCCAGACCTTTACACAATAAAAACCATAAATCATCAATGTAAAACAGATTTGGGGGTGAGCCCTGTCTTATTACCCACCGTGCGGATTTACAGAAACAATCCGCTTACGCAGTTATGATATATTAGCGTCTGACACATTTATAAATGAATAGCCAATGGGGACCTTCAAGGAGTAATTGAAGGCACCGCGGTGCGTTACAAGGGCGCGGCCCAAGAATCACACCTCTGTTCGGGGCCCTTTGCCGCTCCGCATCTAATGAAGCAGTTTACTGGCTGGAATCTTAATTGCTGTGGTTGGGCCGAGTGATCAATGAATATCAGGCTTATTGACAGGCATGAAGGAGAGGTAATTAAGGCAGGTTTATATGAGACGGTATCGTGGCCGGAAAGCCGGAGCAGAGAACCTCGAGGGATTCGCGGAGGAGCAGGCCGCCGCAGTAAGGGAAGGCGGAATGGAAGCAGGCCGCCGCAGTAAGGGAAGGCGGAATGGAAGCAGGCCGCCGCAGTAAGGGAAGGCGGAATGGAAGCAGGCCACCGCAGTAAGGGAAGGCGGAATGTTTAGCATGCAGCTCAGCACCGCAGCCCACAGCTGAGCCTCATCTTAAGCACAGCCAGGGCCCGGTGCTGCGAATAAAGAAACACGAAAGCAGGGGACTGTGGTGGGGAGCGCCGCACGTCTGAGGCAGCTCACTCTGACGATGTATCACGGCCCCGCACAATGGAGGTAACAACACAGAGAGCGAAACCCGAACCGACCGCTGACTGAAAAAGCTATTCGGCGGCTGCAGTGTTTACCGGGTTTACCGAAACACCAGAAGGCACTGCAATTCACAGCCACTAGTGCTAAATATCCCTCACACACTCAGGGAGAGTATCTTCAGGACAGCAGGGAAAATAGCTCTATGAGTAAGTAAAGAAGGGCTGCTGTCATCGCAGTTCACGGGTTAATTATTATTATTTCTATATAATACAGTGTTGGGTAGTATTGCAGCATATGTGTTGTATCTCTCTGTAATTTCCCAGGAAATTTCTGTTCAAGTAACTTACATAAAAGATGGATGAAATATTAGTGTAATGTAAAATAACTGAGATTTTAAATATGAATAATGAACGCTGAAAGACGAAACGAGTGTGATCACACGGGGATCACAGTCAGGGGAGTCCTCAGCTACCCGGCATGTAAGGAGAGAGGCAGGAGCCGAAATGAGTGTGATCACATGGGGATCACGGTCAGGGGAGCCCTCAGCTACCCGACAGGTAAGGAGAGATGCAGGACCAGAAATGAGTGTGATC